>CAUYON010097608.1:0-23654 GCA_963573935.1 Arctocebus calabarensis | reverse complement strand
TTTTGAGACAGAGACTCACTATGTCGCCCTCAGTAGAGTGCTGTGGTATCACTGCTCACAGCAACTTCAAACTCTTGGGCTTAAGTGATTCTCTTGCCTTAGCCTCCCAAGTAGCTGGGACTACAGGCACCTGCCATAATGTCAGGCTATGTTTTGTTGCAGTTGTCATTGTTGTTTGGCTGGCGCCATAACCACTGTGCTATGGGTGCCAAGCCCTCTATGGAGTTTGTTTCTCTGCTTTTGCACGATTAAATGAGGACAAGG
Organism: Arctocebus calabarensis; assembly: GCA_963573935.1. Classification (NCBI taxonomy): domain Eukaryota; kingdom Metazoa; phylum Chordata; class Mammalia; order Primates; family Lorisidae; genus Arctocebus; species Arctocebus calabarensis. The sequence goes on along the minus strand of CAUYON010097608.1, from coordinate 23,390 downwards.
ATTAAACAAATATATGTGTGGGAGACATATTCATACCAAACTTACAAACAGGTTTAAGTTTTTCTTTTGTTTTTAAGTTACTATTTACTGAGTGCCACTGTCATACTTCTTATGCTAGGTCATGCAAGCTTCATTTTCAGAAAAAGAAACTTAAATTTGAGGAAGTTAGGTAACTTTTCACAACAGCCCAGATAATAAGTGATAGAGCCAGTACTCACACCTAGGCTTCAAGATTCCATGTTGCCTCTTCATTTAAAAATAAGTTGATTTGGGGCAGCACCTGTGGCTCAGTGGGTAGGGCACTGGCCCCATATACCAAGGGTGGCGGGTTTGAACCTGGCCCCAGCTAAACTGCAAAAAAAAAAAATTGCTGGGTGTTGTGGCAGGTGTCAGTAGTCCCAGTTACTCAGGAAACTGAGGCAAGAGAATCGCCTAAGCCCAGGAGTTGGAGATTGCTGTAAGCTGTGATGCCACGGCATTCTACTGAGGGCAATGAAGTGAGACTCTGTGTCTAAAAAAAAAGATATGAATAAAAATAAAATAAATTGATTTGGAATTCAGAACATATTTTTCTGAAAATACTGTATAGAATGATACCTGATGTCCCCAAAGTCACCATACATAGGAAAATGGAAAATTGCAGCTAGATGTACCTTTATTTACAAAATATTCATTACAAAATTTTACAAAGAGGTAGGCAACACATAAAGAATATTTCACAAAAATTTGGTAAAATTTTTACAGTTACAATTTTTCCATCTTTCTATGTATGGTGACTTTTGGGACACCTTGTAGTTCCGAGAACAACTTACAAATTTAAGTGTGGAAATGCTGTGTAATTACAGTGGAAATGTGCTGTGATGCCATTATGGTAATTAAGCAAAACAAAACAATTGATAAATAGTTTATTGTTTTTAATCTGGTGTTTGGCAAATAACTTTAAAGGTGAAAGGAAGAGGAAAGATAAAGCAAGAAGTGAAATTTTTTACAGTTTCTGAAGGCAACTTCTGGTTATTGGTAAGGCCTTACGAAGTTTATGGCACTGATTGGTTTATGCATTAAACTGTTAATGACTTTTTCCTCATTGATGAAAATATAACTTCAGTCCTAACAACCCCACCTTCAACCCATCTGTATCCACATAATGGGAGCTGGAGTTGGGAGAGAAGTGAACTGGGAACTGAGAGTTCCTAATGGAAAAAAAGCAAAAAGGAAGAACAAGGCTTCTAGGTGATCCCTAGATGGAGACAGAGAGAGGAATGGACCTTGGAACCGACAGTTCTCCCAGTGCTGGCCTTCAGGTGGCACTGTTGGCCCAAGATTGCATTGGTGCTTAGCATGGTTAATGGTTTGAGGTTGACGTTCTGCAGTTGGTTTGAAGTTAGCCTCTTCTTTTTTTAATGGATCTTGAAATGGTTATTAAAAGTTCCTTAATTTAAACACGGGGTTGGTTTGTTTTCTTCCAAAAGCTATTTTGAAATCCACTTGACACCATTCCTATTTAAGAGGTTTGGGGGTTTTCAAGATAAGTTTATGCCTTTTTCCTGTTTGGCAGTCAGCTCTTTTTCATCACAGCTGTAGTGTCCCCGAGGGTAGTCTCAGTCAACAAAGGTTCTCTTCTAACTTCAAGCAGTCCCCAGGTTATGAACCAGATAGCTTCTGTAGGTTTGTTCTTAAGCTGAAATTATGTGTAAGTTAGAACATGTACTTTACCTACTACATGGAATAGCTTTGGTCCAAGTACGAGTTGTATGTCAGTCAGATATTTGTAACATGGAGGCTTCCTGTAATAGCCTCTGTACCTAAGTGCAAGTTGCATATAAGTCAGATGTTTATAACTTGAAGACTGCCTGTACTAAAATTTCACATAAATTTATATCTGCCAATAGTAACTCCTACATCTGATCTAGAATGAGAATTACTCTACCAACAGCATTCTTGATTTTTATGAATCAACTTTTATAGTTTTTGATGTCTATTAGCTGTAATTTTTATATAACATAGATATCATTCTTACCTATTTCAACATTCAGTGCCTCTGAAGAAAAAGTTACTGTTTTCAGCTGATAAGAACTTAGCTCGTTTGCATAAAGGCAAAATATATAAGATGTATAATAAGACTAGTAATCTCACTAGTCATACATGCCTTCTATTTAGTAATAATATGAAAATAATGAAACTCTTTTGAACTGTTGAGTTTATTTCTATAGGACTGATGTCTATTTGTTTTTCCCCAGTGACTCTCAGTCTCTAGGCAGAATCCAGTTCAGTAACCTAGAAGCCAGATGACCTCATAACTCATTAGCAGTTCTCAGAGCCATCTGGAGCCCTTAAGGAGAACAGTGTTCAAAGGAAGGATAATAAAGACAACAGCATAATTATTCTGCCATGATTATACCTTTAGATGGCAAGCAGTCAGCATATTTATTCTGCAGATTGCTTAGGCAGGAGTTTTCTGAAGATATGATGCTAGGGGGTAGGATAACTTACATCCCTGTCCTCTTCACCCAGCCTAGAAATAGGCAAACTATCAATAAATATCCTGGTGAATCACAAAATAGTTCATTGCAAAAGGGCAGCGCAGTCCTTGTACAATGGGAAGGAAGTAATAGTATCTACACACAAAATCCCAAATTGCAAATGTAAAGCATGCAGAAGAAATAGCCATTTGGAACTTCTCAGCTCTGAGGCACATCCTGCCAACAACATGTAATGATTCATGTGTGGCTTTTGCTGTGTTTTCATCTTTGTTGTGTTGTCATTTTCTAAAGTGTTCATTGGATAATCTTGGAATTTCTTTTTTTTTTTTTTGAGACAGAGCCTCAAGCTGTCACCCTGGAGAGAGTGTTGTGGCATCACAGCTCACAGCCACCTCCAATTCCTGGGCTCAAGCAAGTCTCTTGCCTCCGCCTCCCAAGTAGCTGGGACCACAGGCGCCCGCCACAACGCCCGGCCATTTTTTGGTTGCAGCCGTCATCATTGTTTGGTGGGCCTGGGCTGGATTCGAACCCACCAGCTCAGGTGTACGTGGCTGGTGCTTAGCCCGTTGAGCCACAGGCGCCGAGCCAATCTTGGAATTTCTTACATTAACCTGTTTCTCTTTTCGTTTTCTGTAGGGACTCTTTCTACTTGCTGCTCAAGAAATGTCTTCACTTTCAGAATATGCCTTGCGCATGTCTCGTCTGAGTGCCCGCCTATTTGGTGAAGTTGTCAGGCCCACTGATTCCAAGTCCATGAAAGTGGTGAAACTGTTTAGTGAGCTGCCTTTGGCCAAGAGGAAGGAAACTTACGACTGGTATCCAAATCACAACACTTATTTTGCACTCATGGGAACACTCCGATTTCTTGGCCTTTATAGGTAATGGCAAAAAACAAAGAGTGACCTGGGAGATTTTTTCAATAAACTAGAAAAGGGAAAAAATTAGCCTTCCTGTCCTTACAGTTTTATGGTTCTTATATTAAAGTCCAGGTAGTTCAAAGGGTACAGTTCACAGAGGAAAGGCTTCTTTCAAAGTACCCATAATGGGCTAATCAAAAATGACAAAAGAAAACTAAAGCTTATTGAAACACATGGGGGTTTTTTGTGTTTTTATTTTTGTTGTTGTTGTTTGTTTGTTTTTTGAGATAAAGTCTCACTATGTCACCCTCAGTAGAGTGCTATGGTGTCACGTCTCACAGCAACCTCAAACTCTTGGGCTTAAGCATTCTCTTGTCTCAGCCTCCCAAGTAGCTGAGACTACAGGCACCCGCCACAATGCCCAGCTATTTTTTGGTTGCAATTGTCTTTGTTGTTTCAGCAGGCCCTGGCCAAGCTTGAACCCACCAGCCTCGGTGTATGTGGCCAGCACCCTACTCAATGAGCTACAGGTGCCAAGCCTGAAAGACATGTTTTAATTATGTCTAAAACATGAATAACTGAGCTATACAGAGGTATTTAGTAATTCACTAATCTAAGAATACTCTAAAAAAAGATACAGAGAAAAACTGATCCAAATGCTAAGGAAGAAAATCCCAGAACACCAGGGTTGCCAGGCAGCAGGTTCTGTTATCAGATGAACAGAGTCCGGGCCCCACACGTGATCTGCTGCTTGGCTGCTGTGTGGAAGCCTCCTCTGTCTTTTTCTTTGGAGACAGTCTTACTTTGTTGCCCTTGGTAGAGTGCCATAGTGTCACAGCTCATAGCAACCTCCAGCTCTCTGCCTCAGCCTCCCAAGTACCTGGGACTACAGGTGCCTGCCACAATGCCCAGGTATTTTTTGTTGCTGTTTAGCCAGGGTGGGGTTTGAACCCGCCACCCTCAGTATATGGGAGCCGCAGGCGACACCCGCTCCTCTCTCTTCTGCTGCCAGTTTTGTTGGTATTCTTATTTCCTTCCCCTCTGTTCTGGCATTTTTGTCTAAATAAGGTATAGTTGGCTTTAAAGGTGATCTGTAATTACACAGGCTCTTAACACCATGCATTTATATGTCTGTGTGTGGAGGAAGTAGGTACTTACAACTATATACTTCTCTAGAAAGAAAAAAGATCAAATACCTGTGTGATTATTTTCTTTTAAAAAATTGTTTTAATTGCCAAACTAACACATGCTCATTACAAAAGAATTCAAATAGTATATAACTGTATAAAGTTAAAAATGTTTAAAAATGTAACATGTTTTAGTTTTACTTTGGGCAGCAATACAAAAGTTATTGGGGACCATTTTTTCTAATACAGTAAGGTTAGTAGTATAGCCTGGTATTCATTGCAGATAGCTAAAGTTTAGTGTGTTCGTTTATCCAACAAATATTTCTTAATTATAGTCCACATGCAGGCATTTAAGATGGCACTAAGAGAACAGCAGTAAAGAAAATAGAATAGATTGGCTTAGTTATTAGAATATACATATTCTAATATATTCTGTTATTAGAATGTATAATCTATGACATATTTCAAATATTTGAAATTGCTTTGAGACTATCACTATTAGTCTGCGCTCAGAAAATAAAAATTTATTATGACCCAGAATAAAATATTAGGAGGTAGATCCCCTGAGTAGAAGATTATAACCTATAACAAAATCACACTCAGATATTTTTAAATTATCTGTTTGCAGCTGCTGTCCATTTGTTTGAAAAATAAAGACTTGGCCATCTTTGGAGACTGGAGGAAAAATAACAGTTATCCATGGAAAAGCAAAATTATTTTCATGTAGTCACTAGTTATGGTAAATGGCACTTCTGATGCTAGGTCTCTTGTGACATCAGGCAGGATGAAACTAGACAGTCTTCAATAAAAAAAAAATACTGGAACATTTGTAAGCTGACACCCAAGGGCCTGGAACAGACTGTCAGCATCAGGAACTTCCATTGAGTACATATGGTGCATGTCCAGACTGTGAAAATTAGGTCTACTTGAGGTGGTCAGCAGAGGGAAGTGGTCAAATACGGGAGGTTTTACCATATTCAGAGACCTGCAAAAGAGGGAGGGAAGACGTTTCTCAAAACAAGTGATCCATTCAGTTAACCAGGTACTTAGACTCTATCAACAGAGATAAAGCTCTCTACTTTTGTGGAGCTATCTTTCTGAGGGTTGATGGGAATGAGGGAGGAAGGGAAGACAAGGGGAAAAAGAATAATAATAAGTAAATTATGTGAACATGCTATGGAAAAAAATATTTGAACCAGCTGAGCAGGATCCAGAGTGCTGACAGGGCCCGTGGTGAGCTGGTAGAGGGTGGGATGCAGAATTAAACATGATACTCCTGGTCAGCCGCTTCAAGAACATGATGAGGTTTAAGCAGAGGCTTAAAGATGGTGAGTGAGCCCAGGGAGAGCAGAGCAAAGACCTTGAGGTGCAAGTGTGCCTTGTCTGTTCCAGAAGGCGCATAGGCTACAGAGAGAGTAGTAGGACCAGAGGCTGATCACAAGAGGCTGTGCATTACAGTAAGGACAATAGCTTTTCCTGTGGGTGAGCTGGGGAGCCATTTTGCAGGGCTGTGAACAGAGAGGTGACATGATTAGACCCAACTGCACTACTGAGAATTATTTGGAGACATTCACAGCTCATCTCAAGGAGTCTATTGTATACTATCCATCATGTTCATGAAATGAAATAGTGTCTATAAAATTAATCTGTTGATGGCGCCTGTGGCTCAAGGAGTAGGGCGCCGGCCCCATATGCCAGAGGTGGTGGGTTCAAACCCAGCCCTGGCCAAAAACTGCAAAAAAAACCCAAAAAACTAATCTGTTAAAACATTCTAGGGAGTTAAAAATTAAACTCTCTTACATTAGATTCATACACCATTATTATTCATACTTTACAGATGAGGAAACTAAGGTGCAGAGAAGTAAGGTTACCTATCCAAATTTCCAGAGTTAGTAAATGGTAGAGGTTTCTTTTTGAGCCGAGGTTCAAATGGGTTCCAGAGCTTATATGTCGAATCCTATTCCATTCTTTAGGTATTTGATCTTAAAATGTAGATGTTTAAAACAATCTAGGCAGTTTTCAGTTTCTGTACTACCCACGTACTTATAGAGCCCTAGCCGCCTTGATCCCTGTACTGTCCATCTTTTGACTTGACTTCCTTCTGCCTGAGTCTTTCCACAACAGCCTTCTTGAATGACTCACCCACTGCCATTGAGGTAGCTTCCTCCAGCCCTCTCTCCTTTCTTAGAGGATGCTAATTCCTGGGGCAGTCAGAGTTTCTGTGTAGCTATTAATGCTTTTACCCATTTTTGCTTGTTCCAGTGTTGAGTCTTAGTGTTGTAGAGAAATTTAGGGTAATTATTAGTGTTGTATCATAGTTACATCGGTTTACATGGGCTGGTCTAGGAATGTACCTGCATCTTGTGGCATTGTTTCCATGAGGAAAAATGGACTCATAAGTGAAATTTTGCCATAAAGGCAGTCCCCAAGCTATAAAAGGTACTTTCTGTAGGTTTGTTCTTAAGTTAATTTGTATGTAAGTTGGAACATGTATGTTTACCTATTACTTATAATAGCCTCTGTTCATAAATATAGGTTTTGTCTCAGTTGAATGTTTATAACTTGGGGACTGTCTGTGTACCCCGTCTGTATGTTGGGGTGCCCTCCTTTCTATTCACCAATCTGAGCACCAATCTTGTTAGAGATTGGGATCGATTACAAGAAGGCCCTAGAGAGCAGTGGTAGGTTGGTGTACCTTCCTGGTCTGGTAAAAATACCTGGTTAATGTTTTCTTTCTTTCATCATTCAGAGATGAACATCAGGATTTTAGGGATGAGCAAAGGCGTCTAAAGAAGCTTCGTGGCAAGGGAAAACCAAGGAAGGGAGAAGGGAAAAGAGCAGCAAAAAAGAAATAGTGTTGGCCCATTAAGAAAGAAAATTTCTCCCTCAGCAACAGGAAGAAGAAAGCATATTCATCATCTTTCCACATAATGGACGAATGCAATCTTCCTAAGTGAAGGTTATTTAGAGGAACAGAACACATCATCTGCGTGTTGAAATCAAATCCAGTTAAATCGTGACTGGTTTCTTGAACACATTCTAACTACAAAATTATTTTCACCTTAGTTTGTAATCTGAAGTTTACCTAATTCTCTAAAGAAACGAATACGTGAATTATTGTTGAATGACTTTTGGGGGGTGAGGATGGGATGGTGAGGGTGGAGGAGACCTCGTCTTGTGCCTGTCCCATATTCCTTCCCCACTTGCCCAGCCCAAACTTCTTTCACCTTTCTGGCCCTTCAGCCTCTGTTTCACTACCAAGTTCACAAGTTTTCTCTGCCTCTCCACCTAATCTGAGAACTCTAAGAAGATTAATTTGTGGGATAAAAGTCTGTGCCTAGAAAGGGAGTATTGAATACCTACTGTATACGAAGTGCAGGGGCGCTGCTGATAGAGGTTAGCAAGAGAAATAGTCTCTACTAGAACCTCTCAGTTATGTGGGAGAGACTAATATTATTTAATTACATACAGTTGTATTAAATGCTTCAAAGGAAAATGCCAGACTTCTGTACGAGTGTGGTCAGATGGATGGTTGGATCCAGAGAGATAGCCAGAGGCCCAAATCTCATTAGGAAGTTTAAAGAAGGCCTCCCTAAAGAAATGATATTTAAACTGAGCCCTGGAGGATAAATAAGAGTTAGCCCGAAGAGAAAATGATGAGAAAGGTGTTTAAGGCAGAGAGCACGACTTGCAAAGCCCTCAGGCAAGAACAAGTCCTTCTGTTCAAAGAAATGAAAAAAGACCGCTGAGTGGTTCACCATCAGCCATGAGGCCATAGAGAGAGGCCACACCACAAAGGTCTTTGCAAGTTCTGTGAAAAAGCTTGAACTTCACCAGAGGTCAGAATATGTGTGATTTTCTTTCTAGGAGGGATGACTTGTAAAGGTTTGACTAGTAAGTTACTGATTTTGTTGAATTCTAAGCAATGAATTTCCAGAGATTGTGTGGGTTTCTTATTCTTGTCAAGAGTTGTTCTGAATCATTAGCACCGTCTAGTAAATTGTTTAAGTGCTTTTTAAAATTACTGTGGTAAAATACATAAAACTAAATTTACCTTCTTAATCACGTGTACGTAAGTGTGCAGTACAGTAGCGTTCACGCTGTGCACATTATACTTTTTAACCCCAGTTGCTACCTCTTAAGTGGAGAGAGCAGAGTACACAGGCAAGAGTATGTATAACAAGCACTGCAGCTACAATTTCCTTTCTCTGCTGTGCTGAATGATTCTAGAACTAGAAAGAATCCCAGTACATATGCTTAGACAAGTGATATTTTTAAATATTCATAATCCAGATGGTATGGCTAGGACCTATATTATAGTCTGTAAAAAAGGAAAAGAAACTATCTAAAATTGGGTGGTTTGTAGCTGATAGAAGTGAATTCCAACAGAAGGCCAAGAATCCATTCATTTAGAACTTTGCTGAGCACCTGCCATGTGCCTGACACATAATAATTGTAGAGGATACAGAGACAAATAGAGTTAGTCCCTAAGATTGTGTGAATGAGCATGTGCATGTTGTAAAGTATTGGCACAATCTCAGAAGTTTGCTTGGAGAAGTGCAGATGCAATGTTATTCTTGGCCAGTGCAGCTGAGGCAGGTGTGGGTGGATGATTACCCCAGGATGTTGGGCTGAGAAACAGGCTCTCAGCCTGAACCCAGTTTAGCTAAATGGATGTTCTGAATTCTCCTATATTTGGAGAAAGCCTGCATATAAGAGAAACTTGGGAGAATTAGCATGATGTTTTTAAGTAAACACATTAAATACCAGCAGCAGACCTGAACCAGGAAACAAAGAATCAATGTATTGGTTAGCTGATGGAAAAGCTTCGATTGGATCTTGACCCCTGAGCCTGCAAGGGGCCTTAGCAATGGTTGAGTGTAGATAACCCAGCAGTAGGTTAGTGTGCGCCACTGCTCCCTGCTGAAAATTAGAAACTAAGGCTGTAATTTTATTTGTATACAAGCTGTACCTTCAAGTTGACTGCAAGAGTAAACACTGCATGACTCAAAACAGCCAGTACTGAACCGCAGTGGGCCACCTGGAAAGGAGAGGATAAGAAAGAAGACTTAATTCTTGACACCGAAAGGGAATGAATTTTAGGACACCAGTGACCAAGGGTCAAAGACTTAAGTGTAATCTAGAAAAATACTCTAGGTTTAGACTAGCCAGATTGTTTAATTGGGCTTAAGCGGTCAGAAACTATTTGTGCTTTCTCTCTAATGTTTGGTGTTTAGCACGCATGGACGATTTTGCATGATTTTAATATGGCATGGTAAAAAGAGACTGGGTTTTGGATTCGAAAATCATGGATTTGCGACATAGTTTACTTGCTGGCTGTGTGACCATAAGTCACTTACCCTCACTGAACCTCTTTCCTCCTCTATAAAATCATGATAATCCTACTTCACTGGATTAATGAAATATTAAGATATTTGCAAAAAGGACAATATAAATGATAAAAGGTTAATCCAGCATTTTTACATGTGTTTTTTTGTGACTACTAAGAACTGCTGCATCTTATTAGCAGGTTTTCCAAGTGTTGACATCTGCTAAAAATGCAAAGTTCTCCAGCTTCACTTGCAGCATGACAGGTTCAGGAAGTGGAGGTAGATGGGAGATAGATTTTATTAATGTAATTATGAGCACTAAAAATTCATTTTTAAAGCATATGTGTTTTGAAATAAACGTAAAGCATTATATACATAAACATAAGTAGATTTTTATTTATAAAGCATCTTCTAAGAATAAACCAAACTCTGAAATTACCCACTTCACCCTATTTCACTTTTCCTCTCACATTTCCCCCAAAGCTCTTGTGTGCCTAATTTTAGAGTTGGAGCAAGGAACAAACCCTGTCTTCATGGCTCTTTTTCTTAAATACTCAAGAAGAGTTCAAAACAAAGCATTTCTTTAAAAATAAAAAATCGGAGGGTGGTGCCTGCGGCTCAAAGGAGTAGGGCGCTGGCCCCATATGCTGGAGGTGGCAGGGTCAAACCCAGCCCCAGCCAAAAACTGCAAAAAAATAAAAAATCAGAGGCCAAGGCAGGTGGATTGCCTGAGCTTAGGAGTTTAAGACCAGCCTAAGCAAAATAGACCCCCTCTACTAAAAATAGAAAAATTAGCCATGCATTGTGGCACAAGCCTGTAGTCTCAGCTACTCGAGAAGCTCAGGCAAGAAGATCTCTTGAGCCCAAAAGTGAGCTACGATGCCATGACACTGCCCAGGGTGACAGAGTAAAACAGCTAAAAATTGGGCTGGGTGTAGTGTGTTGTGGATTGCTTGAGCTGAGGAGTTCAAGACCAGTCTGTGCAAAATCTAGACTCCACCTCTACTAAAAAATAAAACAAACTACCCACATGTTGTGGCAGGTACTACTCGAGAGGCTACAGTGAGATCAGTTGAGCTCAAGAGTGTGAGGTTGCTGGGAGCTGTGATGACACCACAGCACTCAACCCCAGGGCAACAGAGTGAGACTTTGTCTCAAAAAATAAATTAAAAATTGCAATAGAATCAGCCAAAAGAACAATAATATATTCAAGAAGACTTAAACAGAAACAGTATACCCTGGATATTGCGATAACTGGAAAAGCAGCAAAACACTTCTGCTGACCTTAAAAACTGAAATGTTTATTAAATGTCGTAAAGGAACAAAATGGAGAGAGGGATCATGAAACTATCCAGATGAAATGTTCTAACTTAATTGGAGAACTAGCAATATTATAAGTTCCTATTACAGTAGAAACTAGAGTTAAAACAGTATAGATTCTAAAACTTTTTTCATTCTATTTAAGGAAACATGCCTTTTTTTAAAAATGGAGTGCTTTCTCTGTCCCTGGTGCGGAAGATGTGAGCTCCTCCTAACATTGTCTCAATAAGGCAAAAAGGAATGCATAAAATGTTTTCAGATGGAAAGCATGATGTGACTGTTAGAAGTGATGGTCCTACCCTTCTGAGACAAATGCAAGCATCACCTCCAGCAGCCAGACCTGGTGAACCTGTCTACAGCTCAAAACAGAGAAGCAGGATCAGGTGCAGTGATTCAAGCCTGTAATCCCAGCACTTTGGGAGGCTGAGAAAGGAAGATCACTTGAGGCCAGGAATTCAGGCAACATAATGAGACCTTATTTCTACAAAAAACAGAAAAATTAGCCAGGCGTGGTGATACATACCTGTCATCTGTACTTAGGAGGTTGAGGCAGGAGGATCCATCGAGCCCAGGAGTTTGAGGTTACTATGAGCAATGATGCCTCTGCACTGCAGCCCAAGCAAAACTGAGACCAGGAGTTGGAGACCAGCCTGGACAATACAGCAAGACCTCATAACTTAAACGGTATAAAAAATTAGCCGGGTGTAGTGGTGCACACTTTTAGTCCCAGCTACTCAGGAGGCAAAGGTGGGAGAATCACTTGAACCCAGGAGTTCAAGATTGCAGTGAACTAGGAGTTCAAGATTGCAGCGAACTGTGATTATGCCACTTATGACAGCCTACGCAGCAAAGTGAGACCCTATTCCTGAAAAAAAGAAATGGTAAATACTTTGGAAATTATAAATGTTTGTATTATTGTAATAATCACTTTTTGTTACCTGCATGATTTAAAAAACACATTTTTAAAGCACTTATTAGTCTTAACACTAGTATTAATGTAACTATGGTTTACAACTTCACATTTTGTTCTCTACATAATTTAGGAGACTGATACATGTAAAAGAATTATTAGCTTATGGCTCTGGACACGTTGTATAAAGATGATAATTTTGAAATATCAACAACCAAAAGGAGTGAGGACAGGGCTGTAGAGAAGCAGAGTTTTTGTATGTTCTTGGTATAAGTTTAAATTACAGTTTTAGGCTCGGCGCCTGTGGCTCAACGAGCTAAGGCATCAGCCACGTACACCTGAGCTGGCGGGTTCGAATCCAGCCTGGGCCCGCCAAACAACAATGACAGCTACAACCAAAAAATGGCCGGGTGTTGTGGCGGGCGCCTATAGTCCCAGTTACTTGGGAGGCGGAGACAAGAGACTGGCTTGAGCCCAGGAATTGGAGGTTGCTGTGAGCTGTGATGCCACAGCACTCTCTCCAGGGTGACAGCTTGAGGCTCTGTCTCAAAAAATTAATTAATTAATTTTATACCTTCAGGATATTAAATGTAATCCCCATGGTAACCCCAAGGAAAACAGCTATAGAATATACACAAAAGGAAATGAGAAAGGAATTTAAACATTTCACAACAAAAAATCAACCAAACAAAAGTAATGTAGAAAATGAGGGACTAAAAAGCCATAAGGCATATGGAAAACAAATAGCAAAATGACATAAGTAAGTGCCTCCTTTAATCCTTATTTATGGATTAAACTCTCCAATGAAAAGGCAGAGATGGCTCAGTCAGTGCCCATAGTTCAGTGGTTAGGGTGCCGGCCACATAACACTGAGGCAGGCGGGTTTGAACCCAGCCCTGGGCCAGCTAAACAACAATGATAACTGCAACAAAAAATAGCCAGGCTTTGTGGTGGGCGCCTGTAGTCCCAGCTACTTGGGAGGCTGAGGCAAGAGAATCACTTAAGCCCAAGAGTTTGAGGTTGCTGTGAGCTGTGACACCATAGCACTCTACTGAGGGCGACATAATGAGACTCTGTCTCAAAAAAAAGCAAGAAAGAAAAGGCAAAGGTGGCTAGGGACATGGTGACTCATGCCTGTAATCTCAACATTTTGGAAGGCTGAGGCAAGAGAATCATGTGAGGCCAGGAATCGAAGACCAACTCTGGCAATATAGTGAAATATTCTTTCTACAAAAATCTTTAAAAATTATCTGGACATAGCAATGTGTGCCCAGCTAGTCAAGAGGTTGAAGCAAGAGGATTAATTGAGGCCATAAATTCAAGGTTGCAGTGAGCTATGATCATGCCACTGCTTTCCAGCCTGAGAGAGTAAGAGTCTGTCCCTAAAAAAAAACTTAAAAAGCAGAATGGATTAAAACATATGATTTAACTCTATGCTATCTACAAGAGAGATTCACTGTAGATACAAAAGGGATCACAATAGATTGAAAGTGAAACAATGGAAAAAGATATTCCATGTAAATAGTAATAGCAAAAAAGAATACCTCTATTGCCTGGAACTTGGCTCATAGTCAGCATCACTAAGTTTTTGTTAAATGAATGAAATCTTCAAACTCACTTGGATTGGAGAATAAATGAATTACATTTTTCTCACTATATTAGAAAAGAAAGTAAAAAGAGAAAGAAATAAAGAGATGGAGGAAAGAAGAGAAAGAGAAATTATAATTCATTTGAATTGACAACGTCATTTAGTAGGACTGGAAAAAATTTGGTGGCAATGTATTTAGTTTAACTGCACTAAAAAAAAACTCTGGCAACATCTCTACTGAGCCATTAATAACATCTGTGTTCTTTGATTCCAAAATACAACTTTGATTTCTAAACACTATTCTCCAACAAAAGAAATCGTGGCTCCTTGGAGAAACAGTGGATTCCAGGGCTGGGACAAGTAAATATAAATTATGCCAGAAAGTAATGAAGTGTCTCCCAATGAACGACAAGGGGATTATTGAAAGGGCATAAGAGCCAAGGAGCTGAAAGAGCTCCTATTGGCCAAGGCTGGAACAATTTGAGCAACAAAATAAATAAGAATAATACTGGATTAAGCATAGTACGATATCAAAATAATACTAGGTTAAAACCCAATGGTTAAAATAAATATCCTTGATCTGGGCCTGCTGGCACATGCTTGTGTAGTCCCAGATACATGTGCTCAAAAGGGAGAAGTGGGAGGATCGCTGGAGCCCAGGAGTTAGAGGCTGCGGTGAGCTATGATCCTGCCCCTGAACTCTAGGCTGAGTGACAGAATGAGACACTGCCTATACAAAAAGTAAAATTAAATAAATAAATATCCTCGAATCCATTCTGTATAAGTAAATAAATTGAGGAGAAGGGACAACTTTACCTTACAGAAGAATTCCAATTTCAAATGTTAAGAAATGAGGAACTAAAACATCACCATTAAAACAGCACAGTAATAACTGCTACAAGCAGTATCCACTGGTGGCTGCTAACACTGGTGGGCAAAGGTTTAAGAAGATGTAGGATGTTTTTATGTTCTCAAAGTGTCTTCCCCAAATAAATAGTATTTACAAAGAAAAAAGTAGCAGCTTTATGGTGGAAAAGCCTAGCAAACACCATTTCAAGAAAGTAATCCAGGTTAACATCAATAAGGAGACACTGATCTCACTGAAGCAGCCAAGTCCATGCAAAGGCCTAGCCTGGGGCAACACCCTGATAGGCACTGTCAGTCCCAGATCTGCTTAGTGTCAGAGGAGCCGGGCTCACAAGAAGCACTGTTGTGAAGCCTTTGGTGGCACCAGAACTCCCAATCAAGTTCGAGCTTCTACCACACAGTTTCTACCATCAGACACTGAGAGAAGAAGGCCAGGCACCATGGCTCACGCCTGTTATCCTAGCACAAGACAGGTGGATTGCTTGAGCTTGGAAATCTAAGACCAGCCTGAGCAAGAGCTAGACCCCATCTCTACTAAAAATATAGCCGGGCATTGTGATGGGTGCTTGTAATCCCAGCTACTCAGGAGGCTGAGACAAGAGGATTGCTCAAACCCAAAAGTTTAAGGTTGCTGTGAGCTATGATGCCACAGCACTCTATCCAGGGCAACAGAGTGAGACTGTGTCTCAAAAAAAAAAATTAAAAATTAAAAAATAAAGAAACAATAAAGAAAGGAAGATGTGTTCTGAGGAAGAGACTAATGGACTCTGGATAATGGTTTCTGCTCTTTCTACCATGAGTGCTTACTTCTCTGTTCCCAACATTTTGTGACAGTGAGGTAAGAAATGGAACAATAGGATCCAATGGGCGCTGCATGGATAAGGTGGACACATTTAGAAGGGGCAGGGGAGAGAGGAAATAGGGGTTGTGCATTTCACAAGAGAAAGATGGTTGTGGGAAACAAAAGCTTTTTGATTTTCTGTGTTTCCGTGGGAACGTGCATATGACCTGCTCTGGTAGTAAATACAGGCAGGTACGGCCGGCTGTTGTACAGAAGCTCCTCCTGGAAATGAAGTAAGGCCCTTTGGTCAGCAACAGTGGAGCAGGATCAGACAGGTGGCCAACCCAACCAGGGTAACTGGTCTGACAGGCAGGACAGGGGTTGGGTCACCCTGGGTCTCCAACCACAACTTGACAGGCCAGCCAGGGAACAAGAGGAAGGGGCAGACCTGAGGGAGAGCACAGCCTTTGGGCAGAGTATAAATCCCACACAGGGAGCAGGGAGCCAGCAGGGCAGGGTGACCTCCTGAGAGATGAGGCATAGCACCGTGGCCTGTGGGTGGGAGCCCCCAGGGGAACCCGAGGGGTTCTGCTGCTGCAAAGGCAGACGGCCCTGCACTCTCCGTAGTTCATTCACAGGCAGCTAAATTCTGGGTGGAGAGGCTACGCTAAGGGAAGTTGAAAAATAAAATGAAGGTCACGGCCTGGCACGGTGGCTAATGCCTGTAATCTCAGCAATCTGGGAGGCCAAGGCAGGAGGATTGCTTGAGCTCACAAGTTCAAGACCAGCCTGAATAAGAGCAATATCCCACCTCTGCTAAAAATGGATAAATTAGCAGGGAGTCGTGGCAGATGCCTGTGTCCTGACGACTCAGGAGGCTGAGGCAAGAGGATCAATTGAGCCCATGAGACTGAATTTACTATGAACTGTGATTCCATCACACTCTACCCATGGTGACAGAAACTCTGTATCAAACAGTGAAGATGACAAAGACACTACCATGTGAAAAATCTAGAATAGATATAACATGTTAGGATTTAAGTAAAGGTAAAGCTCACACAAAAATTAGATTTATACTGAGGCTTTTAGAAATACTCCTTTTATGTAAAACTTGAGTTTGGTCTAATCTGTTTTCTTTGCAGTGGGCCTCTTCTCTTCTTTGCACTTACAGAACAGCAGAAACAAAAACATGACTTTCTTTTCTAGTGTAACAGATCTACACTGATTTCTTTGTTCAAGCCAGTTTCTTTGTTCTTGTCAGTTAATGTGAATCCACTAAGGTAGTAACACTCAGAGGATGCGCTCAACTCACCTACATCAAAATTCTTATCAGGGGCCCAGGAATGTGCATTCCCAACAATCTCTTGCAAGTGCTGAAAATGCACTCTAAAGCATGAGAATTAGGAGTTCCAGTGTGACCAAAATTGAAAGAGCTAACCCCTGGTTCCAAGATATTTACAATATGTGGGCATTCAGATGACCTGGAATCTCATCCAGGGAACATATCAAAGATGTCTTGAACTGATTTTGCATTGTGTTATCCTCAACACCTGGTCTCCTTCAGCCTCTATTCTTATCATTCTCTCTCACAAGCTCACACATCTATCTGGATTTATTCTTAGTGAGTCCTTAGTGTTAATAATTGTTTATCATTGTAATATGACCTAGCATGATCGCGTCTCTTTGTGTGGGGGATGTTTGGATATAGACGTAGTAATAAGACTATCCCAATCTTTGGGTGCCAAATTTAGGCCACGTGGACTGCTCTAGACCATCTGTGTAGGATGTAAATTTCATTAGAGAAAGAAAGGCATGAACAAAATTATCCTGCTTGTGAAAAATAATCACTCGATCTTTCCTCCCCCTTCATTAGTCTCATGAAGGCTCCCATTGCATTTCACAACCAGCATAAATAGCAGGGAAGATGAAAGTGAAGAAAAGCTCAGTGATCTCATTTTGAGATCACAGCTTGTGTCTAACACAACAGGCAGGCCCCCCAGCTCTTCTCCAACCGCAGGTTCTATTCGCCATATCATCAAACCTTCACTGGCGCCAGTTTCTTGAGGAAGGCAAGGCAATTGGGTGGCATATGGAAAATAGAAACAAAAAGAAATTGGCCCAGACCATCCACTCAATTGCGACCACCCAAAGACTTCATTTATTGTCACATGTTCTACAAAGAACAAATTCTACTTCTGTGATTTCTTAATGGTGTTTTTAAGAAAGGATAATATCATGAATTCAAAACAGAGCATCCCAAGTGATACAGATTTTTCTCACTAAAAATTAAACACCAGAGAAAATTAAGCATCATCAAAATAATTCAAAATGGTGATTTGAGTTATGTTTTTTTTATTATAATTATGCTGAAGAAGCCCCAACCAACTTTAAACTTGTGAAAACCCCAAGTGTCCTGCTTTCCTTTCTGCCTCCCATGACAACCCCTTCAGACTAAGGGATATCACCACTGCCCAAGGACCTCCAAACACAAGAACTGGTCTAGCCAGTCAGAATGTTTTCCCTTACCTTTCCTGTAATACTTGCTCCCATGTCGCCTGGACAGGTGACCTCAAGAATGAGTCACTCTATTTACACCCAAATCTGCTTCAGGTACAGTGAAAATCTGTTTCTGAAATGCGACCATCTCAGAAAGTCTTCAAATACGTTTTATAATTTGTACTGGCAAAAGACAAGTTTGTGCTCTCTATCTTGCTCCTACTTTGCACCAATTAGTAGTCCTAGCTAAAACAGACAACAGTTTATAGCAGTTGGAACATTTCTAATCAAAGTGGACCTCCTGGGAGCTTGTTAGAAATGCAGAATTGCAGCCCCATCCCAGGCATTCTGAATCAGAACCCAAATGTTAACAAAACCCCAGATGGTTTGTATACACAAGCAAGGGTGAGAAGCATTAACCTGGGAGTTCTTAGAGGTCACATGTGCACCAAGGCTTTACTCATGCAACCTTTCTGTCTTTACTCATGCAACCCATTAGTCTCTTTGCCTGGAAATACCTTCCATTATGTCTCTTAAACCTGGTGAAGTCTTACTCATCCTCCTAGGCCCAGACAAAAGGCCATATATACCCTTGACACCTTCCTGATAAAATGAGTCAAACTATTCTTTCCACCAGTGGGTCAATGAAGAGTTTAAATCAGAAATTTAAAAATTTCTCAAAACAAATGAAAATGAAAACACAGCATTTAAAAACCTGTGCAATACAGTAAAAGCAGTAATAAGAGGAAAGTCTGTTGATGCCTACATCAAAAAAGCAGAAAGCTTTAAATAAATAACCTAATGATGCATCATGAAGAATTAGAAAAATAAGAGCAAACCAAACCTCAGATTCATAGAAGAAAAGAAATAGTAAAGATCAGAGCAGAAATAAATGAAACTGAAACAAAAAAAATACAAATTATCAATGAAACAAAAAGTTGACTTTTCAAAAAGATGAAAACTGACACACCTTTAGCCAGACTAAGACAAAAAGATAAAAGACCCAAATAAAATCAGTGAGGAAAAAAGGGACATTACAACATGGGTGGTGCCCATAGCTCAGTGGGTAGGGTGCCAGTCATATACATCCAGGATGGTTGGTTCAAACCTGGCCCAGGTCAGCTAAACAACAATGACAATTGCAACAAAAACAACAAAATAGCCTGGCATTATGGAGGGCACCTGTAGTCCCAGCTACTCAGGAGGCTGAGGCAAGAGAATCACTTAAGCTCAGCGCCTGTGGCTCAAGCAGCTAAGGCACCAGCCAAATACACCTGAGCTGGCAGGTTCGAATCCAGCCCAAACAACAATGACAGCTGGAAGCAAAAAAATAGCTGGGCATTGTGGCAGGCACCTGTAGTCCCAGCTACTTGGGAGGCAGAGGCAGGAGAATCACTTGAGCCCAGGAGTTGGAGGTTGCTGTGAGTTGTGAAGCCACGGCACTCTACCCAGGAGATAGCTTGAGGCTCTGTCTCAAAAAAAAAAAAAAGGAGAGAATCACTTAAGCCCAAGAGTTTGAGGTTGCTGTGAGCTGTGACTCCATGGCACTCTACCCAGGGCAGCATAATAAGACTCTCTCCCAAAAAAAAAAAAAAAGTGAGAGAGAGACATTACAACAGATACTACAGAAATCCAAAGGATCATTAGAGATCCTTAGGAGCAACTATATGCCAATAATTGCAAAACCTAAAAGAAATGGATAAATTCCTAGACACATACAACTTACCAGGACTGAACTGGGAAGAAATCTAAAACCTGAATAAACCAATAACAAGTAACAACACAGAAGCAGTAATAAAAGTCTCTTATCAGAATAAAATCTCAGAACCTGATGACTTCACTATTGAATTCTACCAAGAATTCAGAGAACTAATACCAATCCTACTTAAACTATTCCAAAAAATTAAGGAGTAAAGAATACTCCCAAACTCATCCTATAAGTCCTATATCACACCTAATATAAAAACCAAAGATATAATAAAAAAAGAAAACTAAAGGCCAATAGAGATGAACATAGATATGAAACTCCTCAACAAAATACTGCAGGTGGAATTCAACAACACATTAAAAAGCTTATTCATTATGATTAAATGAGATTCATCCTAGGGATTCAAGGATGGTTCCACAGACATAAATCAATCAATGTGATGAAGGACAAAAACCATATGACTATTTCAACTGATGCTGAAAAAGCATTTGATAAAAATCAACATCCCTTCATGATAAAAAAAAACCTCTCAAAAAATTGGGTATAGAAAGAACTTACCTAGCACAATAAAAGCTGTATATGACAGACTCCCAGATAGCATCATCATACCAAATACAGAAAAACTGAAAGCCTTCCCTCTAAGATTTGGAACAAGGATGAGCACATTCACCACTGCAATTCAACATAGTCCTGGAAATTCTCACTACAGCAATCAAACAAGAGAAGGAAATAAAGGACTTGCAAATTAGAAAGAAAGAAGTGAGGTTATCCTTGTTCGTAGAAGATGTGCTCTTCTATCAGACGAGATCGGGCACATTCACGGTGGTATGGCCATAGACTGCTTTCCTTTCAAGAGAAACATACTCACAGGTGTGAGACCAGCCTGAGTAAGAGCAAGACCCCATCTCTAAAAATAGAGGCATTGTGGCAGGCACCTATTGTCCCAACTACCTAGGAGGCTGAGGCAGGACAATCACTTGAGCCCAAGAGTTTGAGGTTGCTATGAGCCACAGCACTCTATCAAGAGCTACAAAATGAAAGTTTCACACACAAAAAAGAGAAATCTAAAGACTACACACACACACATACACACACACTATTAGAACAGTAAACAAATTTAGTAAAGTTCTAGAATACAAAATCAACATAAAAAATCAGTAGCGTTTTCTGAAAAAGAAACCAAGAAAGTAATGCCATTTACAATAGCCACAAATACAATAAAATATTTAGGAATAAACTTAACCAAGGAAGTAAAAGATCTCTATTATGAAAGCTATAAAACAATGATGAAAGAAATAGAATAGGACACAATGGAATGCAAAAATATTCCATGCTCGTGGACTGGAAGAATAAATATTGTTAAAATGTCCATACTACTTAAAACAATCTACAGATTCAATGCAATCTCCATCAAAACACCAATGACATTCTCCACATAAATAGAAAAATAATCCTAAAATTTATTTGGAACCACAGAACACCCAGAATAGCCAAAGCCATCCTGAGTAAAAGTAACCAAACTGGAAGATTCACATTACCTGACTTCAAATTATCCTACAGAGCTATAACAGCATGACACTACCATGAAAACAGATAAGACCAATAGAATGGAACAGAGAACCCAGAAATAAATCTACTCATCTCTAGTGAATCTAACTTCAACAAAGGTACCAAGAGCACACACTAAGATCAAGAACACAGTTGGGAACAATCTCTTCAATAATTGTGCTGGGAAAACTGGATATCCATAGGCAGAAGAATGAAACTAGGCCCTTAACTCCCCATATGCAGAAATCAAATCAAATTGGATTAATGACTTAAATTTAAGACTGAAACTATGAAACTACTAAAGGACAACATTGGGGAAACACTTCAGAACATTTGTCTGAGCAAGAACTTCTTGTGTAATACCCCCAAAGCACAGGTATTCAAAGTAAAATCAGACAAATGGGATCACATCAAGTTAAAACTCTTCTGCATAGCAAAGGAAACAATCAACAAAATGAAGCGACAACCCACAGAATGGGAGAAAATACTTGCAAAATACCTATCTGACAAGATACTAATAACTATTGAACAACTCAATTGGAAGAAATTCAATTATCTAGTTGAAAAATGGGCAAAGAATCAGAATAGACATTTCTTAAAAGATATACAAATGGCCAACGGTATATGAAAAAATGCTCACCATCATTAGTCATCAGAGAGAAAGAAAGTGCAAAGCAAAACTACACTGAGGTATCTTCTCACTGGAGTTAAAATGGCTTTTATCAAAAAGGCAATAAAAGCCAGGCGCAGTGGCTCACACCTGTAATCCTAGCACTCTGGGAGGCCGAGGCAGATGGAATGCTTGAGCTCATGAGTTTGAGACCAGCCTGAGCAAAAAGCAAGACCCTTGTCTCTACTAAAAATAGAAAAACAGAGGCAATACGATTGCTTGAGCCCAAGAGTTGGAGGTCGCTGTGAGCTTTGTCTCCACAGCGCTCTACCCACAGCAACAGCTTGAAACTCAGTTTAACACAGAAAAAGGCAATACCAAAGGCTGGCAAGGATTTGGAGAAAAGGGAACTCTCAGACACCCTTGATAAGAATGTAATTAGTGTAACCACTATGGAGAACAGTATGGAGTTTCCTCCAAAAGCCAAAAATAGAACTACCATGTGACTCAGCAATCCCCGTACTGGGTATACATCCAAGGGATGGGAATTCAGTACATTGAACAGATCTCTACACTCCATGTTTATTGCAGCACAACAGCCAAGATAAAGAATCAACTTAAGTGTCCACCAACAGATGAATGGATAAAGAAATAGTAGTACATATACAAGATGGAATATTAGAGAGGCACAAAAAAAGAATGAAATCCCACAACATGGACGGAACTAGAGCACATATGTTAAGTGAAATAAGCCAAACACAGAAAGATGAATCTCAAATGTTCTCACTCATATTGGGAGCTAAATATTAAACACAATTGATCTCATAAAGACAGCGTAGAATGACAGTTACGAGAGGCTGGGAAGGGTAGTGGAGACGAGGGGTTAAAGTAGGTACAAATGGATAGGTAGATATTTAGATAGAATGAACAATGTTTGATAGCACAACAAATCAGCAATAAGGTAGGGTATACTTTAAAATAACTGAAAGAACGGAATTGAAATGTTCCTAATAGAAATATGACTACCATATGATAATAATGCCTAAGGTGACAGATACCTCAATTAGGCTGATTTGATTAATTCACGTTTTGCCTGTATCAAAACATCACATGTACCCTATAAAGATATACAAGCATTAGGTGCCCATAATAATTAAAAATAAATAAATAAAAAGGAAAAATCTAATCATTCTCTGTTCTCTTATTCCTTGATATTTCACATCTGTAAGCAGTATATGCCAATATTACAAGGTCTTCATATCATAACAATGCGCTCATATGTCTGTGTCCCACGAAAGCGTAAGTTATTCAAGGACAAAAAAAATATCCCTTCTTCATCTATGTTCCCTAACACCTACCCCAGGACTTGGTGCTTAGTAAGTGTTACATGAAAACTGCCTTTTAATTTTTCTTTCCATTGCTTTAGAGTCACATGACAAATTGTGCTGCCTGATGATTTTCTTTTTCTTTTTTTTTGCCTGATAATTTTCACATTTGAATCTCCTATTCTTTAAAAACTGTGCTTATATTTTTAATATACTAGTTTATAGCACAAACTCAAAAACCCTCCCATTGGCCTGGAAACATCTCTGGACGTAAATTTCATTGTGATAACCAGTTCTACCTCCTTTCCGTTGTACACACACTCATATCCCAAAACATAACATTTCCATCACAGATAAAAAGCCAGTTTACGGCTCGGCACCTGTAGCTCAAACGGCTAAGGCACCAGCCACATACACCAGAGCTGGCAAGTTCAAATCCAGCC
>CAUYON010097607.1:0-17738 GCA_963573935.1 Arctocebus calabarensis | reverse complement strand
GTCTCATTTAAGTCCCTTATATCTTTGTTTAATTTCTGTTTAGAGGATCTGTCCAGCTCTGTAAGAGGAGTGTTAAAGTCCCCTGTTATTATGGTATTATAGGATATCGTATTGCTCAGAATGAGTAAGGTCTGTTTCAAGAATCTGGGAACATTTAAATTGGGTGCATAAATATTTAGAATTGAAACGTCTTCTTGTTGTATTTTTCCCTTGACCTATATAAAGTGACCATCTTTGTCTTTTTTGACTTTAGTTGCTTTAAATCCACATGTATCTGAAAATAAGATTGCAACTCTTATTTTGTTCTAAATTCCATTTGCCTGAAAAATTGTCTTCCAACCCTTAACTCAGAGTTTTAATTTGTATTTTGAAGCTAGATGTATTTCCTGCAGACAACAAATGGATGGCTTGTGTTTTTTAAGCCACTCAGTCAATCTATGCCTCTTTAGTGGGGAATTCAAGCCATTAACATTTATTGAGATAATTGATAAATGTGGTAG
Source organism: Arctocebus calabarensis (assembly GCA_963573935.1). Classification (NCBI taxonomy): domain Eukaryota; kingdom Metazoa; phylum Chordata; class Mammalia; order Primates; family Lorisidae; genus Arctocebus; species Arctocebus calabarensis. Next base: position 17,238 of record CAUYON010097607.1, on the reverse strand, counting down.
TGTTCTATTCATCTTATTTTGTGAGAGTCCATTGCTTAATTTTATCTTTTGCATCAGTATGGAAGTTAGGCTCTGCCCTTTAATTTCTGAATTCTTACTTTACTATTGATCCATTGTGATGGTCAGTGTGTAGAACAGGTTGGAGTGTTTCCTGTAGAGCTGGTCTTGTTGTGGTGAATTTCCTCAATGTTTGTATATCAGTAAATGATTTGATTTCTCCATCAATTTTAAAACTTAGCTTGGCAGGATATACAATTCTGGGCTGGAGATTGTTCTGTTCAAGTAGGTTAAAGGTAGATGACCATTGTCTTCTTACTTGGAAAGTTTCATTGGAGAAGTCTGCAGTCATCCTGATAGATTTGCCCCGGTAGGTGAACTGGTGCTTACTCCTGGAAGCTTGTAGAATCTTTTCTTTTGTCTTGACTTTGGCATAGTAATCTTTTTTTATTACAAACATCTTCTCCTGAATTATGGCTCTCCTCCCACTTCACTTTCCCATAAGATATTTTGAATGAACAGATTTTCTTGTTTCTAATTATTATGAATTAAGAAATTTGTCTGTACTGCAAGGCCTTAAAATATTCCTCTATATTTTCTCTAATGTTCAAATATTTAAGAGTTTAAAATTTTTGTTTTACATTTTCAATCTTTATTCCATTTATAGTTTTTTTTTATTATTATGTCATGGGATAGGAGTCAAATCTGTTCTTTTTCCATGATGGATAACTTCTTTTAAAGTTCCATTTGCTACACTGTCCCTACTTTTCCCACTTTTGCATATATCAAATTTCTATTCTTGAGTACTTCTGTTTCTGGGCTTCTCCCAGAAATTGGTCAATTTACCTAACACTATTTCCAGTCATGATATTAATTTTTATAGTTTCTTTAGAAGCCCTCATTGTTAGAATTCCTTTAAACAACTTTTTAGGTTAAAAAAATTCTTATAATTCATAGATAAATTATATGTTACATGTAGTATTAAATATTTTTCTTACAAAATATAAATATCAAAAGGCATGTAGTTCATTCTGAAAACAGATTGTTTGTTAAATATTCTAATACAGAGAAAAATTAAAATATCTTCTTAGTATTGGTAACATTGAGATTTTACTTCTAGTGTCAGTATATTTTAAATTAAAGAACCAAATGTTTCAAATTTCAAGTTAGTATTCACTAAGGATACTGCTTGCTGCTTATTTTTCTAACTAGAAAATGGGTCTGATACAGTTTATACTTCAAGGTGAATTTTTGGTAATATAAACTGACACATCTAATATCTTCTGATTAAATGACATTCAATTTATTTAGCATTTGCATATGCTTGAGATTTTAATCAGTTCTAAATATTCAAGTTTCAGAACATTAAGACATTTACTTTTCCTTAGGGGTACATTCAAAGTTGTTTCTGATAAGTTGGTTTGCCTGGAAAAAATTCTGTTGGTGAGAGGAAAAGTACTTATCTGATGACTATTATAGATACAGTGTCACTCAGGGGGAGGCCAAGTATGCTTGAGCATGGACAATAGAGTTTGACTTCAAGTCCTTGAAACACACATGCCATCTAGCCTACCCCATATGCTACGGCAGCTTAAACAATGTACTGATATCACCAAGTTTAATCACCACTAACTCATAGCTGAAAGTAATTGTTTGGACCTTGAACTTCATTAAGTCCACGTTTTGAGAGTAATAGTTTTTGAGAGGTCAGGTCATAACTAGAATTCTGATATAAAACATCATACCCTGAATCTATCCCCTGGATTTTTCCCAGTTTCTCAGTATATATAGTTAAGCTAGATATACCCACGCATCATCACCAGCTGAATCCTTACATCAGCACGTTGACCATGTTGAATAAGATCATTTAGTAGGAATAGCCAAAACTATTTTGGAATGCTTATCCTGACCAAGAGCAATACCAGTGCAGATCCCACTGACATAGTGCTCTGCGCTTCCTCTTTGCCTGATTTACACATGGAAGCAGCTGTCTGGAGAAGCCAAACACTCTCAGTCCTGGTATAGAAGGCAGATAGAAGAGGGGTTTTTGCTCTTTTCAGGTTCTAAAGTGGGAAATAGTTCAACTAAATACATATTATAGGAAATTCTCCAGACATGCACAAGTACATCATATTATAGCCACCTGAGGAAATGCAAGTGTAATTTCTCCAAGATTACAAAGCTAAATGAAAAAGCTGAATTCAGTAACTGAATCTTTCTACCCTACAACACTGCCACCCCAATTGACTAAAATATAAAATATCAATGACACTGCATATGATTAGGAGATAACAATAATATTAATTCCTTGGATTTATATTATTTTTTAAGAAACAAATCCTAAATCACTATAATAGTTGTTTTTTCTTAGAAACCTTACAAATTTAAAGCAAATTTATTACTTTATTTAACAGGTGACTAAACTGACATAATTGTCAAACAGTTGTAGATTTAGCAGTATTTGTTTTAACTCTTTTTCAATCCATTAACATCCATTACCTGCTGTCTGAAGAGAAAGGATATGGCTCCAAAGTAGCACATCGAAGGTGAATGAAATGTTTTCCTTGTGGAAACTCTTTGTATGATGTCAGTGTTAATAACAGGAAAACTGAAATTTAGGATACATAAAAAATAATGGATTTGGTCAGACTGGGTCATGAAATGATTAGAGCTGAATTCACTTACTGCAGCTTTAAGTAACACAAAGTCCAGCTTAGTATAGGTCTCTGAAAGGGAAAGGTACTTTGAAAACTTCTTGGCATATTTCCACTTTAATAATCCAAAACCATCTGTGAAAACAAAACTGGTATTATAGGCCTCCACTAAATGGATTACATGTTTCTTAACCGACACCTGTTCAGAGCACTTATGTATTAGGAGACTAAGGGATCTAAACCACATCCATATCTATTGAGTGAGCTTAGACATGAATTTAAATGTCAGGAAACAGTGGCAATTATAGAGCAAAAAATATATATAATTATTTTAAGTTTCTTGAATTTGAGATTATCAAAGGCAAACATCTGGACTTGTCTAAAACAGCATAATTTATGAAATACTTTCACAATACCACTACACTATGAAGCACTGGCTACTATTCAGACAGTGGGATTATGTTGTGAGGCATCACAGGCTAATAAACCATGGAGTCAGGGAGGGTCCTCAGATCTGCTGGACTGCACAACTCAGGGACTCTCTGCAGTACTGGGCATGCCTGGCCTGTCTAGCTCAATGTGGTGCCCCGAGGACTTAAGGTAATCATGCCTACTCTTGAGTTTTCTTTACCTTACCTTGTACTATCTATGGCTCAGAGAAGAATCTAGAACTAAAGATAAGCATAGGCTTGCATTTTATTATAGTTTGACTTGTAGGAATGCACTGAACCTTGAAAAACAAACTCAGTAATGAAGCAATAGCAAAAAGTAAATAAGTGGATACACAAGGAATAAGAAAATACACGTCACACTCTAGTAATACTTCACAATTTAAAGAAATCAGAATCACCCAGGCCTCCAATCTACAGAGAGTAAGTGTTTTCCAAACTTGGATTCCTTTGGATTTGTGGACTGATGACTTACTTTATAGTCATGAGGACTGAGGAGCAACTATCAACCATCTCTTGAAAAGAGTAACATGTTTTAGGATAAACCCAGGCTGAACTAGGAAGGCTGAGCATTTAGGAGGCAATAGCATGAATAGTCCAGTGAATACGGCTGTAGAGAAATGCATGCAGAAAATCAAAGCAGGGGTGGGTATTGGTAGGGTTTTTCTTGTTGTTGTTCTTTAGAACAAGCAGATAGAAAAGGGGTGAAGTTGGGCATCCTAGAAGAAACACAAAAGCAGGTGAAATTTTTTATAGACGTTCTCTTTCCACCCACCGAATTGGGAAACCTAATGCCAAATATATGGTCTTGTAAGGAGATGTTTGGTAAGAAATGAGTTGACATAAATATTATGAATCTAGATAAGTCTATAGGTTCTCCTTTTAGGTAATGTATTTGTAATTTGGTATACTGATGGGAAACATTTTTTGGTATAGGCACTTCAGCACTCCTAAGTGCCTTTTTTTTTTTTTTTTTTTTTTTAAATAAATAGTTAGGAGGAAGTAGAAATGGTCCTTGGTCCTAGAAAATAATTGTCCTCTTTAATGAAATCTTATTCCTTGTTTAGCAAATAGAAGAGACACATAGAAGAAAATCTCTTAAAGGAGAAAACGTTTGGGAGTGACTGTTTGAAGACATTTTACCCTATTGCAGTGTCTCCCAGACTTTATAAGAATCACATGAAGTAGTTTAAGAAAAATATAGATACCCAGGTTTTCTCAGCAGAAACTTTGATTCAGAGGATCCAGAAGAGCTTGGAAATTTTCATTTTTACCAAATTTCCAGGAGATCCTGAAACACATGGTTTTGAGAACCAGTGATGCTCCCTAGACAGACATCACACAGTAATCTTATTTAGTACAACAGCAGCTAAGTTCTTAAAAGTATATATGGCACAGTGCTAAAGCCTAAAATTGAAAAAGGTGGTGGAGAACCTGAAAGGAATTGCAAATAGCTGGACCAACGTGGCTTATGGTGAGGGCTGATAGGAAGATTTTTCATTGAAAGGAAAAAAATGAGTGACAAAAACATAAAGTTTTGCATTTTTTTGTCCTAGTAGGTTGTTTTTTAGATATTGCTTTTCTTTTGAAATAGTTCCCTGATCATATCGTTTGTACCAATGGTTGGTAGGTGGTGATTTCAGACACGCTGTGTCAATTACAGTTGTACATAGATAGATAAAATCCAGCCCTTTTGGTAATGTAAACATCCATCCAAAAGGGCAGTATTTTAATATGACTTTTAATAGAATATATTAATATGGAGATGTTTTTGTATCTCAATTTATAAAGCATATCTACTTCTGCTATAAATTCTCTGAAAAAATGCTTAGTAGTTTGCTTATAGTTCATAAAACAAAAGGGCTGTTTCTTAGAGAATTGAAAACAATAAGTAAATGTAGAGTGACCTCATATCCTTCTGGACACTAACCATCATCGTGAGTTTCTGAACTAGTGTAGGCTGTGGACTTGAAGTTAGACTTGCCATGTGGACTTGCCATGTGACCAAGACTTACTGACTAAATCATATTCCACTAAGTAAGAAAAAAGGACCCAAACTAACAAATACATAGAAAACTCTATCCTTACGTGACCTTTTCTTTGTGGAAAAGAAAACATGACAATAATTTTTAAGACTATTAATATACACACCGTTGAAATTGTTTCCAAAGGAAATTCATAGGACTAGAATGTCATGTTAGTGAAATGAAAAATGGTAGAGTGAAATACGACAAGGTCTAGTGCAAAGTACTGCAGGGGAAATGGAATGTGTGTTCAAAGAAAAACAAAGGAAATATAAGAAATGAAGCTGGGAAAAGACAAAAGAGATTTTTGATGATGAGAACGCACAGGGGTAAATGGACTAAGGTGATTTCAAGGTGAAGTCTTGTGAAAGGGGAGGTGGGGATTGTGGGATTCTAGGGCTGGGAGAGTTTGATAGATAAATCACATTCTGCCTGACACCTTATCTTTCAGCTGTGATTCTGCCATAGAAATCACAGAGGAGTTCTCTGGACCCTATTCATGAAACACAGGCTACATCTTTAATCCTTTCACTTTGTGCCTTTTTTTTTTTTTTTAAATACTTAGTACCATATCCCACTCTATGTTCTGGTCTTGAACTTCATTACTTATTCACCTATGTTTACCTCTGTCTGATGCTCTGGACTTGACAGTTACATTAAAGCTTCAGTCATGATCATGCCCTTCTCTCCACATTTGATCCAGTCCTTGATACCCTCATTTCATTACACACCCCTACCTGCCCACAGCCCATTTCTTTTTGCCATGTGACCAAGACTTACATAAAGAAGTTCAACTTATTAATTTTAAAGCTAACTAAATGAAGCCCTACAGAAGTTAAATGGCTTACCAAAGTCATTCAGCTGACTGACCAGGTCTAATTACATTCATTCTAGCTCTTTCTTTACCAACAATTCTCTTTGTTTAGTCCTTATAATTCCTTAACACACCCAGTAGATACATACATTTAAAATCTGGTTCTCCTAGCAAAATTCTTAAAAGAATTTCTTTTGTCATTGCACTTCCCAAATAACAACATATTGGCCTTTCTTGTGTATGACACAGTGCTGCTTTGGTAAAATTTGTGTTCACGTTTCTTCTTTTCTTAGGTACTTCTTGCTATTTTATTTATGCCATTGGAAGATTTAAAAGCATTCTGGCTTATTAAAGAGGACAAGTTTAGGATGTAACAAATATGTTGCATGTTTCTAAAGCCAGCAAATGCTGGAATGCTTAAATGTGCTTAGTCTAAATAATTCACAATGCACACTATTACTGTTTAGTTCAGCAGTAGCTAAACTCATAAAAATGTATGGTACATAGCCCTAGTGGCTAAAATTTCAGAGATGGAGAACCTGAAAGGAATTGCAAAGAACTAAATGAAAATGACTGTCCATATCAGTCATATGACATACGAGGCCTGATAAAAATTGCCCATTTCCACTTTGCCCTGTGCCGTAATGGATTTTGAGTTAGCCATCATCTTCTAAAGTGACATCATCTTCTACAATATTCGGACCTATCCATGCTAACTCGATATTCATGTTCCAAATAAGAAATAATGACCTCTGTCGAGATGGAGGGAAATTGGGTGTCTGAAGTAATGGAAGCCAAGAGGAAGGCATGTATAAAGTACCTTTGATATATAAATCCAAGGTTTTGAAATTCCAGGCAGATGGTCAAAATGTAACCCTATACATAATCCCAAAGAAAGCATAAACAGAATACTTTTCTTTTATTAACATTTCATTTACTTTTCCCCAAACTATAAATACTAAGAACATTTTCCTGGCTTCAAAGTTTATAAAATTAAATGTCCTCAATGTTTCAAGTGTAAATTAACCTCTCATAGAATCCTAGAAACCCAGTTTAAATGCTCAGAAATCTATTCTGGGTTCTAGTAATATAACATATAAAGTTTCCAATAAACTTCAAAGATTGCTATCATGCGTACTGGAGTTATGAAAGTCATTGCCTTTTATGCTCAGGTTTAGCTTTTACTAGTTTTAGCCCCTCTCCAGAATTTTGGAAAAAATGACTGGCTTCGCAACCATGCCACTTGACTTATAAGGTTTGATCAAGTAGGAGAAATAGTCTTAGGTAGAATGAATGGGGGGCTGGAGGAGGTGGGGACAGACTGCCTGGAAACCAGAGAAGTGAAAGTAAGAAGGTAGAAACTTTCTCGTGTGCTTTTGTGATTACTGCCAGAACAACTGTTCCACTTTTGCAGTTTAAAGCTATGAGCCTTCAGGAGTATATACGTGAGAAAGTGTCACTCAAAATGACAGTTTAAGCCACAGGTGCTAAAATTTTCAGCAAACTATGCACTTGCAATTAAACCTGGAGCGCACAAATTAGCCAAAAATTTAAGAATGATGTTTTGTGCTTCGAAAGCATCTTGCCGGCCACTGAAGTCTCGGCCCCCAGCTACCACAGACTGTGGGTGAGGGACACTACCGAGCCCATTTTGTTGTCAAGGATGACTGCCTGAATCAAGCAGGAATGCAGACGCATTTCCAAGCTCTCAACCTGGTTTTCCACAACACATTAATTATTTTCTAAACCAAATTCCTTTATGACCTAAATTCTAATCCTGAAGATAATATCATGACATTCCTATGCCTGCCATTCATTATTATCTTTGAGAAATCCAACTACATTCTACTTTATTAATAATTCTTCGTAATTAATATAAAATGCTATCATTAATCAGAATTAATATAATTTTTCCAATCTCTATTCCCGAAGTCAGTTCCCAGGTCATTTTGCGTATTTCAAAGTTTTCATCCTCTGATGAGTAAAATGTCAAGCTCATGGTAAATGCTTTTCATTGAGATTATAAATGTCTTTTGAAGGCAGAGAGGGGCTAGCCATTTTTCCTGGTTAACAATTACATTATTTTGCCTCATACACAGTAGTGCTTTTCTCTGTTCCTTTTTAGGACAAGCATCTCTGGTTTCTTCTAGCATTCCCTCTGCGATGTGACTTCAGGCGTCTACATCGTGGTCTGATGCTTGTCTGTATTTGCTCCAATTATTTATCGTGTTTCCAGAATAAAGCTAGATTTCAATATGTGACCAGTATGAGCAGTAAGAGTAATGTTACCTTCATATTTCTGAATACTAGAAAGCCATTAGTGCAGCCTGAGATCACGTCCTTTTATTTTTTTGGCAATTGTATCTTTTGGGTTTTTTTGGCAATTGTATCTTATGTATCCATGTTTCAATTTGTCTAATCCTTTTTTTCCTTTGTTTGTTTTTGTAGAGACAGAGTCTCATTTTATCGCCCTTGGTAGAGTGCCCTGGTGTCACAGCTCACAGCAACTCCTGGGCTTAGGCAGTCCTCTTGCCTCCGCCTCCCGAGTGGCTGGAACTACAGGTGCCCGCCACAGCGCCTGGCTATTTTTTTGTTGTGCAGTTTGGCAAGGCCAGGTTTGAACCTGCCCACCTTCGGTATATGGGGCCAGCGCCCTACTCGATGAGTCACAGGTACCACCCAATTTGTGTTATTCTTTTTTCACGGGAACTATTCGGGTGGTAACTTTTCTCCACAGTGGTTAAGAACTTTGCTTCTGGAGTTAGTGAAGGTGAGTTTAAATCTAGATTTTTTTAAATTGCAAGATATTTGCTTTCGGCAAATTATTTAATAGGTATATTTCCATCATTTGAAAAATGGGATTATTCTCAATACCAACAATTTAGAGATATAAACACTGTGTGCTCTGTGTGTGTGTGTGTGTGATATAGACATATAGATGTGACATAAAGTTACAGGACAACACACAACACTCTTTGCACAGTTCTGGGACTTGCTAAGCTCTAAATAAGTGTTTGCTTATCAGAAGTAACCGCAAAAGCCACACTGTCACTGTTATCATCATTATAATTATATTTTAAATTCACTGCTTATGAAAAACTTCCCTAAAATTAGGATCTTACAGATGTTTTAAATCTGATTTTATTTTGTCTAAAATGTATAAAAACATTTGAAGACCTGTGGACACCTTTGTGTTTAATGTTGTGCCTCGTGTCCTAGAGTCAACAGGCTTTCCTAGTAAGAAAAGATACTGTGGTTTCTCTTTCAGTTATTTTATCAGTGGAAATGTTTCAGATCTTTCTAAAATGTTTTACAGGTAAGAGAACTCAAATTATCTTACAATCAGAGCTAATAGTTACTCCTGTGCTCAGATTTCATCAAGAATTTGAACATAACCTTGTCCCTTATTTTCTATTGGTGATAGTTATGCTGAGGATCAGCAAGAATCCATCTGCTGTGTTAAAGGAAATACGTGTCTTTACACCTAGAATGTCAGAGCTCCTTTACGTTCCTAGTTAGAAAGTAAGTTACTTAAGCACTGAGGTCATTAAAATGACTTGCCATCAGCCTGCCTCCTTCCCATATATGCCATTTAACTTTATATAAGCAATGGGTTACTTGAAGATTGAAAAGAAAGATGATGTAGATTTTGAATTTTGTGTTTTTATTCTTAATATATTTGTGTTCCAAGGGGAGGAAGAGTAGAAGTGAAACTAGGGGATTCTTCTTGATTTGTCTAAAGTGCATAACACAAGGGAACATTTCAAAACTATTAAGAGTAAAGAATAAACATCTTACCATAACAAATCAACAAGCCAGGGGACGGTTATGTTAATCAGTTCAGTGTAAGCACTCCACATTGTTGTCAGTTCAGCACATTGCACCCCATACATGCATTAATGCACACAGTCATGATTTAATAAATTAAAAAATAAAGGCAAAGCAGCACCCAGGGTGAGGCTAGCGTGTTCAACAATACTGACAGCAGTGCTGCTGGGGCCCGTGAGTGTGCTCATGAGAATATGCTTTTTAATCCTCACTCTATTTACTTAATGACATTCCTTGAAGCAATGTGTGCAGACTCATTCTCAACGTAACTTTTTTTTCCTTTTTGCTTTTGCTAAAATACTATTTGCTTAAAATTACTCCTCTTTCCTGTCTACAATTTACCTCCAGCCTCTCTTTGATTTCTTCCATGACTTAGGAAAAGATTAATGGGGTTTAAGTCCTTATTCTTCCCAACCATAAGACCGGCTCAGTCTTACTTCCTTATAGATGAAAATCATACGTTTAGCTGATGTTTTGGCCCATTCTTATAAACTAGATTAGGAACCATTCTGACAAATTACTTCCTTGGGAACAGAAGCATATTTCATTGAGTAAATCAATGCATTTGATAAATTGCATCGTATTTGAGTTTAGGAAATTTTACATGAACATTTTTTCCTTGGAATCCCTCTGTGGCTCACTGCGTTGATGCCTCTGATTCAAACAATCCTTGGTCTTGTCCTGAGTCCTCTGTACAGAGAAAAACTCACTATAGGAATTGAACCGCGACTTTTCAGCACAGATTCCCCAGTAAGGTATTTCATATCCCATACACAATTCAAAATACAAATAACTAATAAAAATTGGTTGGAAAGACTGAATACCTTTTGCTATTAAAAATTAGTTATTTGACAATGAGATGAGAAAATTCCAAATATGGACTCAGGTGCCAAAAAGTGTTGTTAACGCTACAGAAACCTACAGGGACCAAGAAAGCGGGGTCATCTACGACACCAGTGGAATTAAACCACACAGATTTTGTGATGTAGACTAAAATAAATTTCACAAAGTTGTCCTGCTCGTGGAGAAATGTGTGATCAGTTTGTTTTTATTACGACTGCTTTTTTATTGGCTTTTGTAGAACAGTTATGGTTTCTAAATGTCTACCTCTCAGGAAATTATGTATTGTAGAGTTTGTAACAGAAGAGGCTTAAACTGAAAGGATGACTCTGAAAAGGAGAATAAACTTTTAAATAATTTATGGGGAGAAACTGAAAGTGAATCCTATGATTTTCTTTTCTTTTAAGCTTTAGAATTCCACCTTGCATTTTGTCTGGAGGGTTAGGTAACATCAGTGCTTTTCAACTTTCTTACTTATTAAGGCCTATTACAGACCATACTCTTTTGAGCTTTGAAAGAAACCTAAAAGGATATAACCATTTTATAATGGAGGAGACAGGACAGGAGAGATTAATGATTTACTCAAGAATACAGAGCAGTTATTTGTACATAGGTTTTTAATCCAGGTTTCCAAATGTCCAGTCCAATACCCTTACCACTTCTGCCTTCTGAGGCATCATGTATTACTAATATTAGAAGGGTTTTTTTTGTATTTTCTGGATTTTATGTAGCATAATTCTACTACATAGCAAAGGTTCAATAAATGCTTATTAAATACATAAATGAAAAATGGCCTGGAGGTGGAATAAGTCAATATTCCATTTTGTTGTCATAGCTTTCATCAAACAAAACTTGTGATTATTCCTGGAATCTATCACACACCACAAATCCAATCTGCACAGCGAACAGATCTTCTTTTTAGCCTCTCCCAGACAAACTGATATTAAACTTCCTGGGTAAGTAAAATTCTGGTGCAGAGTTTTAAAAAAGTTTTTAAGTCTTATTTGATAGTAATCTGTAAAGTTCAGTGGTGTGTAATTCTGGGATCTCAGAAATAATTTATAATTCCCACTCTCAGGAGCTCTGCAAACAAATATGATGAAGACATTAATAGATTGCCACTGAATACAGGGAAGAATAAGTAACAATGACCCCTTGATCATGGTCCTTAATGTACAATGAATATTTTTTCCTTAATGAAGACAAAATCAGCTACATAACTGCACATGAGATTGAATTGAGTGTAGGATGTTAGGTAAGAATGAAGTAGGGTTTAAAAAACATAATAAAAAGAATACCTAGGAAAGTTATTGGGGGAGGTATGGCAGAACACGAGTTCTGCAATAAGGAAGAAGGACTGAAGAGGAAATAATTCTCTGCTCTGCAACTTGAATATACAATCTGCTGAGCTCCAGTCAGCTTAGGGGCTACCCGTGGTGTCACTGTAAGGATGAAACAGGATTCTGTGGAAGCCAGCCTGTACAGCCTTGCCCCGTCTGTGCTATTATTTCAGAAATATTTTTTATATTTTAAATCCGAATGTGTGTGTGTTATTACATTGAAGAGTTTGACTCTGAGTTGCTAACAAGTAGCATTCTAGAGGGGCTTCAAAAATACCAAGGAAGGAAGTCTAACCTAAGATGTTAAAATACAAGTTTTATAGTGGTCCTCTTGACTTTTTGGTTATTGAAGGAAAAATCAGCAGAGAATTAGGAAGTCATGAAATGACTTTGAAATGATGAAGTAAAGAAGGTAGCTTGAAAAACCTATGCCGAGTGGCAGGTCACAATTTAGAAAGACATGAAGCTGCCATGTTCTATACTGGGCAAAATAGGAGGGTGCGTCTGAAGTTTATCCAAAGTAGCGGAGTACACCGAAATGGATTATCCAGTAGTCTTGTCTCTCTCTTCTTTCTCTCTCCCGTCTGCCCACTCTCTCTTCCATTTAGCTAGAATGTAGTGACTACATAAAGCAGGTGCAAAGGTCGCATACCTCAATGGAACCTCTGAGGCCAGACTCTCTCATGCGGGGAAGCAGAGACATGTTCCTAGTGCTAGGAAGATTCCGACATGAGGCAGGGGCTCACCGGATCTGAAAAGCTTAATTCATGGATATGCCACAGTGCTTTTTCACTGGTGCTTGCAGGTTCTTTTATTAATATTATTATTGCAATAGATTTAGGGGGTACAAGTTGTTTTCTGTTACTCAGATGAATTGAATTGTAGGGAAATCAGGGCTTTTAACGTACCCGTGATGCAAATAGTGTTCTTTACACCCTATGTTCTTCAAGACAGTTATTTAGATTTACTATTTCTATTACAGGGAATGTTTGTCTGCACTGAGAGCCTCTTGGTTTTCAAGTCACCTTAGCATCAAGACCATATTATTATCCTATAAGAGCAAAGTTAGTACGCAGACACCCCAGTTGGCTTCTCTCCATTTTAAATTTTTTAAAAAATGTTTCAATTATTACGGATTATAACATACGTGATAGTTGTACATATTTATGGAGTAATATGTATATTGTGATACAAGCACACAATGCGTAATGGTCAGTCAAGGTCATGGGGTATCCATCACCTCAAGCATTTGTCATTTCTTTGTATTAGGAAGATTACAATTCCACTCTTAAGGTTATTTTGCAATGTACTATAAATTGTTGCTAACTATAGTCACCCTGCTGGGTACCAAACACCAGATCTTATTCCTTCTGTCTACTGTGACCCCTGGTGTAAGAGAGGGTCCAGCGGAAGGTCAGGAGTTTTATCACCACCCAACCTAAGGAGACCACCTCCCCTGGGGTGTCAATGGAGATCACAAGGGGAGTGACAGTGAGGTTTCTCCAACCCTCCCGTTGGGGTGGTGTCAGCAGAGGCTTCAGCAGTGATCAAGAGCCTCTCCTTCCTCTCAGAGGCCGTGTCCCCACCTCCGACAGCAGTGGCTTCTCCCCTTCCCCCGTCTGAGTTCAGTCACAGGAAGTCCAAGAAAACAGAAGGTTGAAATAAGATCTGGAGTCCTAATACCCAGAATGTCTGGGTCTCGGTGGAAAATCGTTTACCATCCCAAGAACCAGGAACACCTCACGCAAATGAAAAAGGCAACCGGTGGATGCCATCCTGGGGGTCGTCTCGCAAGCGTTTCAAAGCAGACACGATAAGGGCGCTTCACACAGTCATGACGCTCATGCTCCGGACAAAGAAAAAAGTGTGTAAAATGTTCTCAGCAAAGAGCTAGAAAATTTCAGCAACAAAATGCAATGCGTGAAGAAAAACTACATGGGAATTTAGGAACTAAAAAATAGAATAATCCAAATTAAGAACCTAGTGGGTGATCTTGACAACAGAAAGGAGGGAAAGGAAATGAAGGGTGACGTGGAGGACTGAACAGGAGAAATTGAACAACACACAGAAAATAGCCTGGAAAGGACGAATAAGCAGAACCTCAGAGAGCGACAGGGCTACGGTCAGAGTCACGTCCCTGGAGTCCTGGAATGACAGGAGACGGAAGAAAAGTTCAGACTATAAAATTAGGAAGCTGTGTGAATTCCAGCTGGAATAAATCCAAAGCAGTCCACACAGAGGCACATCATAATCAAACTTGTTACAACTAAGGACAGAGAGAAATATCTAGAAAGTTCCTAAAATAATAACTTGTCAAAGGTAAAAGGCAATTCCAGTGAGGGCTGATTTCTTACCAGAAATCATGAAGGCCAAAGGGGAGTGAAACATTATTTTCCTCAGAATTCTATATCCAGCCAGTATATACTGCAGGGTTCTAGACAGACGTAAGATAAGTTTATCATATTCAGTAAACCCACTTCATCCTGAATCTGACATTATTTTTGCCAAGAATTAAGTTTTAATTGTCAGTCTGTGTAGCACACTTAGTACTGTGGTTCTTAAATATTTTGGCCTTGTTCGCAAGCTTAAAAATTGTTGAGAACTCCAGGAGGCACCTGTGGCTCATTGAGTCGAGCACCGGCCCCATATACTGAGGGTGGCAGGTTCAAACCTGGCCCTGGCCAAACTGCAACAAAAAATAGCGGGGCTTTGTGGCGGGCACCTGTAGTCCCGGCTACTCGGTGGGGGATGGGGGGAGGGTATGAGGTAAGAGAATCATCTAAGCCCAGGAGTTGGAGGTTGCTGTGAGCTGTGACACCATGGCACTCTACCGAGGGTGACAAAGTGAAACTCCATGTCAGAAAAAAAAAAATTATTGAGAACGCCAAAGAGCTCATGTTTATTTGCCTATATCTACCAATATGTTCTAAATTAGCACTGAGAAATTTTTAAAATATTCATTGATACATTCATTCACCTTGCCCCCGGCGGAAGGGACTGTATTCATTTATTTCCTGGCCAAGGACCCCATACACCTATATATACCCTGAGACTAAAGGCCTAAAGGAGGAGACGGGGAAAGACCGGGAGAGAAACAGAGAGAGCTTCTCTCTCCCCACTTGAATTCTCTCCCTCTACCAGGAACTTTAGTGTTTTCTGCATTCTTTTCTGTAAATAAATTCTGTCTTACCACTGGGGGGTGGGGGGAGAAATGATGTAATGAAGAATAATAAAATACATGTATTTAAAAAAAATAAAAAAATAAAATATGTAATGATTTGATTATTTCAAAGTAACAATAATGAACTCCTTACATGTTAACATACATATCATAATTTTAAAAAATCACATTTTTCAAAGCAGAATTATCTCATGACAAGACTGTTATGCATTTGCAAATCATTTCAGTATCTGACTTATTTAATAGAACACAGCTGGCATGTCATATCTGCTTCTGAATGCAAACTGTTAAGATGCATTTTTTAGGGTGAAGTATATATAGGAGAGCTGGTTTCACACAAATATATAGCTACAAAGTACATGGTATTTTAACAGATTTTTTAGATATGTGTTAATATCTTTTTTGACACTCAACTAAAACTCAACAAGTACTTTTTTTTTTCCAACTATTAGCATGGATGTGAAATCCAACATATTAATGGAGTGTTGGCTTTCTGTTACAGTAAAATGAATTGTCTATTTTATAGTTTTTAAGAATATTTTATTTACTTGTGCTTTTGTAAAATCATGTATTGGTCATTTGAAAAATATTCATTCACAGACATAATATAGACCTTCCAAATATTGACATATTTAATTAAGTATAAAAGACACGCTTATTGACATCAGCACTGATCTCATCAGAAAAATGTCTGAGTGTTGGAAAAGAAGGTCAAAGTAGCAGATACAATTTTTCCAAAAGTCTAAATTTTGCTTGTCAATGGTTTTCCTTGAACCGATTAGCTCATTTTGTTCATTTTTCAAAGAGTGTTTCCTAAAGGTTAAAAGTCAAATTAACGATAGACTGTCAATTATTCTTTTGAGTAAAAGAGAGTGATTCACAAAAAAAAGCATCTGGTTCTACTCACCACTGAAACAATTGTCCAAGTGCTTTTCCTCAGAATAATCATTACTTCTTGGAATGGAGAAGCGTTTTGTGTACATCCATTTTGTTATACAGACTTTTAAAAAAGCCATGCCCTCAAGGGTTGAGGTATAATAAAATTAAGAATTTTTACAACTTCAACAAGGATATACTTCAGTGTCTCTGGAAGTTTGTTTGCTTGTTTTTAATTGAAAGTGTATGGCAGTGCGGAACACTATGACTAGTATTATGATTTGGTGTCACTGCTCTGATCTCCGCTAAAATGCCAGCAGTTTTTATTATTTGGTAGTAGCAGTGCAAATGTCTACCCAGTAAGAAGGACAATAACACTTTCGTATCAATAGGAAAATATTTTGTCTTCACAAACCTCCTCAATCTGTTGCTGTGACTTCCAGCTATCACTATTCTGTGAATCACTGTTCTAATGTTTCTTTAGTCAGTTTCTACTTGTTTTTTATGATAAGCAAGGATAAAACTGATATATTTTCACCTCGCTGTCCTCCACCAACTGACATTAATCAATAGTGCTATCTGCCCTCATATTTACTTTTGTATTGTTAAGTATGCTTACACCTGTTATTTGATCTACCGGCATTAAATGATATCCTTTGACTCCAGAGATTATAGAGGATGTAATCAGCAAATCTACCATACTATCAGTCTTCCTCCTTTTTTCTGCACAAATGTCCATTAGTTCCACCATTTCTACACTGTCATGGTACAAACATTATGTTCTGTTCCGTTTCTTCCAATTGTTAAGTATTTTTGTTACTGTTTTTCTATTTGTTTCACCTATGTGGAGTTTAGCAGGTAGTAGTTATTTCCAGAAATATTTCCTTGTAGAAACATTATTTGTTGAGGGTTTAATATGTCTTTTGAAAGATACTTTGTCTATATAGTAAAACCTTTTTGTAAACTTTCTTCTCTTGAGTGTCTTATATTCAAGGTACTTGTTATTCCTTATCCTTCTGTCCTTAAATATCATTGTGGAGAAATGTGAGGCTAGTGTTTTGGTATTTTTGTCTGGCTTCCTTAAAGAGTTTTCATTCATTTTTTTTTAATAATTTTATTGAATCATAATTATGTACATTGGTGCAATCACAGGGCACGATTCATATACATTCAGAAATATTTTGATCGTACTGTTACAGATATCCTTCATGGCATTTCCTTGATCACTATATAAA
>CAUYON010097606.1:0-52919 GCA_963573935.1 Arctocebus calabarensis | reverse complement strand
TATATAGTGATCAAGGAAATGCCATGAAGGATATCTGTAACAGTATGATCAAAATATTTCTGAATGTATATGAATCGTGCCCTGTGATTGCACCAATGTACATAATTATGATTCAATAAAATTATTAAAAAAAAAACAAACCAGTGGATTTATGTCATTGTGATTTGTTCCCATCATATTCCCTGCACTCTAGCTCTATGGTAGTATTAAAAAAATAACAGCTGTGGCTGGATGTGGTGGCTCACACCTGTAATTCTAGCACCCTGGGAGGCTGAGGTGGGTGGATCACCTGAGCTCAGGAGTTTGAGACCAGCCTAAGGAAGAGTGAGATCCTGTTTCTACTAAAAATAGAAAAACTAGTTGGGCATGGTGGCATGCCTGTAGTCCCCATTACTTGGGAGGCTGAGGCAAGAGGATCATTTGAGCCCAAGAGTTTGAGGTTTCTGTGAGCCATGATGATGCCACAGCACTCTACCCAGGATGACAGAGAGAGACTTTCTAAAATAATAATAATAACAACAACAGCCTCCTTTTACAGTGAAACTCAGCAGTCTCCAGTGGCATTCAGGGGAAGCAGACTGGGGCTACAACTCTTTCAAAAAATTCTTTTTCAGGGAATTGTTATTAATTGTTCTATCTGGTGATGCCCTTGAAGATTCCAAGGAGTGTCACTCACAAGTCTGTAAGTCTGTTTAAATATGATGTGATCCAGAGCTTGCCCAGTGTGAATAGTTTTATCCCATGTGTGATTGTCAAAAACAGTTACAGGCAATTAACTTTTTAGCTTCCTGAGGAAATATTATAGATGTTAGAGAAAATAAGAAATTAGCCAAAAAGCTAAAAGCCTAGGAATAAAATATTTCTATGAGCTTTGGACATTTTTGCTGTACTCCTGGGTATAAAAGGCCATGGACATGTCTATTATTCTGTGTCATCCCAGAAAATTTCTGTGAAGGCTCTCTCACTTTGCATCTCTGCACAATCCAGAAATAAAGGGCAAAACAGAGTTGCAAACTGCATGGCTGAGTGCTGAAGTGGTGCCCTATATGAACATAGAACCCTGTAGAGGACAGAAGGATGAACTTTCCCCAGACATTCAAGGGAATATCTTTTCAATTATTAACTGACCACTCAACAACAGCACCAATTTCAGTAAACATATAACAAAAGTTGATGTTACAGAATTAATTCAGAAAATCATTAAACAGGCAAGAAATAAAAAAAGGGACAGTAATAAATAGTAACAAAATAAACTCCAGAGTGAGGGGAGGTCTTACATCCAACATTTCCACATTATATTATTTACAATATATGATTTGCAACAGAAAATTATTAGACTTGCCAAGAAACAGGGATATAAGGCTTGTGCACCAGAGAAATGAATATCATTGGCAACATTCCTGAAGAAGAACAAATACTGGATTTATTAAACTACAACTTTAATCCAGCTATTTTAAATATCAAAGAACTAAAAGCAGCCATGTCTAAAGAAATAAAGGAAAATATAAAAGAACTTTCTCATCAAAGAGATAACATCTGTAAAGAAATACTATACACATACACATAAAAATTCTGGAATTACAAACAACAATAACTCAAATGAAAAATTCTTTACAGGGACTCAACAGAAGATTTGACCAGGCAGAAGAAAGAGACTGAAAACTTGTGATTGGTCATTGTTGATTATATAGTCTGAGTAACTGAAAGGGAAAAAAAAGGATAAAGAAAAATTAACAGAGCCTCAGAGACCATGAGCACCACCAAGCAAACAGACATATGTGTATGGAAGCTCTAGAGGAGAAGAAAGAGGGAAAGAAGAAAGAATATTTGAAAGATTCAGGCTGAATATTTTCCAATTCTGACCCAGGACAATATTTACATCTAAGAAGCACCTCAAAGTCAATGTAAAATAAACTTTAAAAGAGATGCAGTAGCCTAAATCAATGAGGGACTATCAGAAAGGGTGCTGTGCTTTTATATGTCATATTGGAGCCAGACTTAAAATGTGCTTTCCTAAATGCTTAAGGCTATGTTAATTTTTCTTTATAATTTTCTTTATTTATCCTTAATAAAGTTTAAATTTATGGCTAAAAGAAAATGAAATTCAAAAGTGGAAGAGTAAACCAGTAATAGGAAAAATAATTTTATTAACCACCAATCCTATCCAAGTATTGTCTAACTTTTATGGAATAGGTACAATAATTACGTGATATTATGTAAAAAAAAAAGTCTGAGCTGAGTTGTAAAACTGGACTAATGATGTTTTTCTACCTCTTTACTATTTGGCATTGAATAAATTTCACAACCTTTTTGAAACTTTCTCATTTCTAAATCGGAAATGGCAACATCTGACCTATTTATCTCACATGATCGTTGTGGTTGAGAAAAGAGTAAAGTGTATAGAAGTAAAAGTTAAAATGCCCCAAACAGTGTACTTCTATTTTAACAGATTCTTTGGCCTCTAACGATGTATTGGAGAGGTACGGAATAATCATTCTCACTTGTCACCAATGGGAACTCCAAGTTCTGATAAGTGAACTGGACAATCCAGATCACTAAGCAAGTTACTTTCAGAACTCAAATTAGCTCTCAGGTATCCTGATTTAAAGTTTGGTGTTTTCACCTCATTTAACTGTATCTTGTTATGGTCAATACTTGAATTCCTAGCTCCTTGCAAGGCAATCTGTAGCACATCAGTTTCTAAGTCCGTAACACTACACGCATTATCTGGGCTCCAAAGGGACAGGTAAAGCACAGAGCCCCTGGGCCGCGCCTGTTGCTCAGTGGGTAGGGCACCGGCCCCATATACTGAGGGTGGCAGGTTCTAAGTCGGTCCCAGCCAAACTGCAACAAAAAATAGCCCGACGTTGTGGTGGGTGCCTGCAGTCCCAGTTACTCAGGAGGCAGAGGCAAGAGCATCACCTAAGCCCAGGAGTTGGATGTTGCTGTGAGCTGTGACGCTACAGCACTCTACCGAGGGCGATAAAGTGAGACTCTGTCTCAAACAAACAAAACACACAGAGCCCCTCTCATTTCCATGGAGATTTTCACTGATGACCCCAGCTCCCAGGGGAAATGAATTCCAGTAGTAGACAGTGGGGAGTTTCCTTTTGTCCCAGTCTATTCTTGTCCCCAGAGGAGTATTTCACATAGTTCTTGTGAAGGTTGCTACTCTGTGAGCATCTGGGGATGTGAGTACTGGGAAGATTAGGTACTAGCAAGATTGTCTTTCAAGAAAAAGAGTGGAGGGGGCGGCGCCTATGGCTCAGTCAGTAGGGCGCTGGCTTCATATACTGAGCGTGGTGGGTTCAGACCCAGCCCGGCGGAACTGCACCCCCCCCCAAAAAAAAGAAAGAAAGAAAGAAAAAGAGTGGGAAAATGTCATCGAGCTGAAGTTACACTCTGGTCAGAATGGGAACATCTCCGTAAACTGTTCCTCTCACTCTTGTCTCTGAGTTTCTATGATGGCTGAGGTTCTGAGGTTTTCCTATGGACTTACTTAGTCCTCCCACAGACCACATCCTTGCTGTGCCATACAGAATATCAGAACTTCGTGTCCTTCTCATGGACCTCAACACGAGGTTTTGTGTGTTGTAATCTCCAGGCGGCATCCATGTATGGGCGGCAGGTCTTACCTCCACAGGAATCTCTGTGGAGATACACAGAGCTCCTCGACTCGGCAGTCTCCTCGCTGCAGCACAGGGGCAAAGCTGCTGCTGTTTCCCCAGCGTTTGTTTTCTCCCTGGTTCTTCCTCGTTACTGAGGCCTGCAGGGGTGCCTCAGCACAGGAAGGGGCAGGAGGGCCGTGGTAGGCTCGCCCAGGAACAGGGAACAAACTCAGTAGCATTTCCTCAGTCCTCTGGACCTGCTCCCACAGTTGCAAAGTTTGAATTTCTAGACACAGCTTCACCTGTATTCATTTTAACACCTGTATTCATTTTAACAAGTGGTCCGAGTAGTGAAGAGAGACTTGAGAAAGCAGCAGGGATGACCTCACAGTTAGGTCTGTAGCAGTCGCGTTTTCCAGTTCAGTGGCTTGCTAAGCTCACATCTGCAGCGGTCTCCAAACTCCCCTCGCGAAAATACTTGCACACTATGCCATGTGGCCTGCCATCAAATTGGCTCATGTGAGTAGCGACAGTTATCTCCCTTACAAATACCACGCGCAAAATGCATCTTCAAGAAAGATTATTTTCAGCATATGGAGGAGGCCTGGCTGCAGAGTGAACAGCTTCCCTGTAAGGCCCTGGGAGCTGAGTTCAGGAAGGGCAGAGGGGAGGGGAGGTGCTCGTGCTGCCAAAGAGGCTGCTCAGGCGAGTGCGGGCGCAGCGGAGGGGCCTCCGAGGACCGTGTTGAGCCCTTCGAGTCCCGTTGGGGGTTGACACAGTGACCCACCGGGAGGCAGCAGCAGAGGCTCTGAGCTCAAGAAAACGCGGTCCACCTCCCTCCCCCGTACCCTCGGTGCCTGCTTTCCCCGACCCTCATCCCTTCTTCCTACTGCTCCCGCCCGGTTCTCAGTTATTCTTAATGTGATTTTTCTAAGAGTAAGCTCTGAGAACACTTGTTCTTGTAGCCGTAACTTAGCTGAAGAATGTAAGGTTTTTGCAGTTTAGAGAACATTGCCATAAATCAGAGTTAGTGACGGCTGGAATCAGCATTTTTTTTTTTTTTTTTTGTAGAGACCGAGTCTCACTTTATCACTCTCGGTAGAGTGCTGTGACGTCACACACTCCAACTCCTGGGCTTAAGTGATTCTCTTGCCTCAGCCTCCCGAGTAGCTGGGACTACAGGCGCCCGCCACAGCGCCCGGCTATTTTTTTGTTTTGCAGTTCGGCCGAGGCCGGGCTTGAACCCGCCATCTTTGGTATATGGGGCCGGCGCCCTGCTCGCTGAGCCACAGGAGCCGCCCTGACAGTAGGTTGTTGACGTCCCTGGCAGTTATGGTAATGCTGTTTATTTCTTTTCTTAGCTCTAGTAAAATTTGCTTTGTGTATCTGGGATCTCCTTTGTTGGACATATATATGTTTGGAATTATTATGTCTTCTAATTGAATTGCTCTCTTTACCATTATTTAATGACCCTTTCCTTACCTTTATTGGCTTAACGTCAATTTTATCTGATCTGAGAATGGCTACACCTGCTCTCTTTTGATTTCTACATGGAATTTTACCCCGTTTTTTCATGTTGAGTCTGTGTATCCTTGGGGTTTAGATGTATGTGTTTTTTGGAGATAGCAGATACTTGGGTTAATTTTACAGCTTTTTTGTTGATGAGCTCACTTAAGCTTCACTGTGATAGCCGAAACAAGTAAAGAAAGCAATCTTTTGAATTAATAAAGTGATGGATTATCTAATTACAAAGTTGATGTGAAATGGCAGTATGATAACTTTGACTGCATTACTAAATGATCCCAGTGACTGATCAGATGTGCCTGGGTTCCATTAAGGCAAAATATACCATTAAATATTTAATACTAAAAGCGAGCAGACACCCCAGGATTGCTAACCTCCAATCAACAAGGTGCCTGTATCTGTATGTTTGGCGGTAACTGCTAGATGTGACATCTCTCTAGTAGGTTCATAGCAGCTGCTAGAAGACTTGGCTATTGAGATTATGCTTTTCTTCTTGTTTTAGGTAAGGCAGGTAAACAGTCACAATACCTAACTGCATGCAGATACAAATTATGCAATTATGAAATGGTGATGCATTTATGACTTATATTCTTTTCCTTTTTTACAATAGATGAGTCTCAAAGTATATTCAGTAGACAATTATTCTCAAAAGTATTCCTCTACTCTGAAGTAAAATAATATTTGTAGGACATTTGGACATTTCAAAACTAAAAAAGTCATTATTTGAATTTTTAATGATGTTTGTTTACTGTGTTCTTTATTTTTAGCCATTCCATTAATATATATTTTCATTTTTGTGTAAAAAACCCAACAGTGAGTTGGTGTATGTTTATCAGAGTTAAAAGCCAGATGCCAGCTAAGTTCTGAAGTTTTTAAGGATAATTAGTAAGTTCTTACTTAGCATTTTAATTTTTATCTGTGTTGGTCAAGGTTATTTGCTTACGTAAAGGCTAATGCTTTGCTTAAAAGTATTGATGGATAAACTTGTTTGCCAAGCGTTGTTGCCTTATCCATTTGAGTATATAACTTGCCATTAATTCAGACAGAGGTAATATATATATATATATATTTTTTTTTTTTTTTTTTTTTGAGACAGAGTCTCACTATGTCACCCTCGGTAGAATGCTACGGTGACACAGCTCACAGAGACCTCAAACTCTTAGACCTAGGTGATTCTCTTGCCTCCATCTCGCAAGTAGCTGGGACTACAGGTGCCCGCTACAATGCCCGACTTTTTTGTTGTTGTTGTTATAGTTGTCATTGTTGTTTAGCAGGCTGGGGCTGGGGTCAAACCCACCAGCCCTGGTGTATGTGGCTGGTGCCCTAACCACTGAGCGATGGGTGCCAAGCCTGAGGTAATATTTTTTAAATGACAGTATGTCATTCTGAAATGGCTGAGGTTACTTTCATTGCTTTGGCCTTTGGTTTAGTGTCAAAAACTTTCACTATTGTACTGTGTCTCTTTAATAGAGTATGACTATTGGAGCCAGGAATTACAGCTTATTTTGAATTCCTAGCAACCTTCATGGTGTACAGTAGGTGCTCAATTGTTGACTGAATGAAGGAATGCATGAAAACTGTATCCCTTTCCTGTTTTGTGGAGAACACTTTGATAAATATTTTTTAAAAATACATAATGCCAATATACAAGACCAGGCAAGAAGAACTCATTAATGTCATAGTAAAATTTAAGAAGTTTAGTAAGATAGTTGTTATCTAAGACTCAGAGAGGCTGACATTATTCTGAACTCTTCAGGAAATGATGAATCATTATATTAATTATCCCAGGGTTCAGAAAACTTTTCTGTAAAAGTTCAGATAGTAAATACTTAGGCTTTGCAGGCCAGGCCAGGAAACAAAGGTGACTTATAACTGTTATACGATGATTGTGATTTATAGTCTGTGATGATGAGAGGTATAGTCTTTCTTACGGCTGCATAATATTCCATGGTGTACAACTACCACAATTTATTAATCCATTCATGAATCCATGGGCACCTGGGTTTTTTCCTTTATATATACCAACTTAGCAATTACAAATTGGGCTGCTATAAACATTCTGGTACAAATATCTTTGTTATAATGTGATGGTTCTAATGGTTTGGTAGCAACATTCCTAGACTTCTGGAAACATCACCCTGATCTCTGCCTTTATTTTTTGGTGTTCTCCTGAAATGTGTGTTTGTGTCCAGTTTTTCTTTTATAATGAAAATGTAAGGACCCAGGCATATTCCCTTAGGGTCCCCCAAGTAAGTACAACCTCCCTTTAGCTAGTGATATCTGTAATGATCCTATTTCAAAGGAAGGTAATATTCCAAGGATCTGGGAGTAAGGTCTTTAATATATGAACAAGGAGGTAGGAGGAGAGGTAAGATTCAACCCCTAACACAGACCAGTGGAAAAATGGATTATATTTAAGAACTAACACTACCAACACTAGCACATTAGTTCTAAGGGGAAAGAGATAAAACTGGATATAGGATAATCAATGCTAGGTGGATTTGGGGGGTAGAAATCTCTAAGTAGTTCTGCTTTTGTCTCAATTACTTTTTACCACTTTGGGAAACTGCTTTACTCAATATGCTTTTCTACTTAGAGATTTTACTGCCTTGAATCTGCTGGAAAACAATTCATGCACCTGTTAAATTTGGAGCAGATGGCTACTTTCTAGACAAAATCGCCAGCCTATGGTTTGGTGATAGTACAGTTTCCTGCCTAACACCCAGTCTTTTGATACACTGAAGTCTGAATCTGTTCCCAAGAGTTTCTGGGCTGAAAACAGTTCACATGTGGGGCAGATAAATAAGGCTGAAGCTATAATGGCCTCAAATGATCTAGTGGAGCCCTTCATAAAATTGGTCCAAAGCCACAAAATGAGATAACTATGACCTATTTTATGTATACTTTCTGAAATAACTCATTTGTTTCTATACAATGAATTAACCCTTGAATACAAGGGTTACCCAGTTCTGTTCCTCAAAAAGACAAATAGGTGCTGTTTTGTACAAGGTTTAAAGTCCCTTAAAAAAAGCTTCTCTACTTCTTGTACTCCCCAACCCCATAATCGTATTATCCTTAATCATTAACATAACTATTTACTTTACACTGTTAGATCTATACATATATATTTATATTTAGTGTATATATATATATATATATACCCAGACTTAATAGTATCTATTTCCATTCACTTGGGAAAATCAACAAAAGACTTAACTAATTATAGCCCTGGATTTATAGAAGTGCCCTCTTACTCCTTGCAAATACTTAATGATAAATTTAGAATTATTCAAGTCCCAGGAATCCACTTTTATACAATTATGGTAATGATCTTCTATTACTTTCTCTTAAAGTCATTCTCTTCACTTGAGAACAGAATGGCCATATAAGAAATTGTGATTTAAGTATAAATCACAATGTTGTCAGATCTTGACTCTGATCTTCTACAGTCCAATATGGCCTAATATCACAAAAGTTTAATGAGTTTAACTTAAACTCATCAATCAGTTAAAATGACTGTTCACATATATAAACCGCAGGAATTCCTAAGTGACCCTCAGCCTGGGAACCTGATTTCCTAGAACATTATACCACTGTGTGACTCTTGTTAATGTTTACTGTAGGGGACCTCATCAGACACTATTAACCACAGACACTTTGGTAAATTCTAATCAGTCCTTGAATTCATATTTACCAATTAGAGAGAGAAAGAAATGAGAGATATTGTTTGAGAGAGATAAATATACAGGGTGAACATAAAGTTTGTGTGTAATTTCAAATAGTTTAACATAGTAAACTGCACAGAAACTTTATGTTCACTCTGTGTGTGTATGCACACCCCCACACATATATCAAATTTTGTATATATACAAAGTTTGCTTATATACTAGGCCAGAAAACAAATCTTAAGAAATTTCAAAAGACTGACATCAAACACAGCATGTTTTCTAGGTTCAATGCAACTAAAATTAAATCAAACAGAAAACTAGAAAACCTACATACATATTTTTAACATTAAGAAACCATTAAATAATTCCTGGATCAAAGAAGAAATCATAATTTTAAATAAAACATTTTGAACAATGACATAATTCTGCAATACCAAAAAAGTTATGATATGGCTAAAACTGTAATTGGAAAAAAATTTATAGACACAATTGCATGCACATAGTAGAAAATAAGACAAAAAATCAATATACTATTCTATACTACATATTAAGAATTTAGAAAATGAGAACAGGGAAATGGCAGACTAGAAGCAGCCTCTCAATGGCCTCTTCCAGGAAAAGTGGAAAAAAGCACAGGCAGCGGCTGTTATTAAGACGGCTCCACTCAGAGATAGTTGTGAGATCACAGAGAGAGCAGGACACTAGGAGACTGGACGGGGTGAGGGGGAACACACATTAAGATAAAAAAAGGAAAGATAACAAAGAAGCAGATGACAGAAACATGCAAAAGTAGAGACAGCCTGTGGGAATCACTGCAACCTGAGCTGCTGAGTAGCAGCACCATTCCTTAACGCCACAAACGCCACATCAGATCAGAAGCTATTAGAGACCGGCCTGAATTCTATGCAAAGCTATCGTGCCATAGAGCAAGCATGGAGGGGAACAACCGCGACTGGTGCCATCCAGTACCCTGGGGTGCACCACACAGGGCCTATGGGGGTCTGGGGGTGAAGCAGATTGACTTGTGGTTCCTATAGGCCAAAGAAGATGACCTGAAACCAAGCACTTCCCCCACAGAGGACAGCAGGATCTGGGCATGGGCACTAACAGGGCAGGGCCTATTGAGCTGCCACCACGCAGGAGACAACAGGTCACAATTCCACTTTGGCAGGTTCCAGAAGGGACACTGAGAACTCTGTGACCCTGGGGTGGCAGGTCCCACAGCCCAGGGCAGCCCCACCTGACATGGCATCTGAGCAGCTTTAGAGATCTAGAGTTTGGCCTACCAAGACGTGGCGGGGGGGGGGGGTCTTAGTCAGCGGAGATCAGGTTTTAGCAAATTAGAGAGGGAAACAGAACAACACAAACAGCAGCTACTGTTACCACTGATACTGCAGTTCCATCCAGTGACTAATCCTTATTTGAATCCTGGAGGAATATCTCCAACTATAATTTAGGGTTATCATAAAAAGGTTATGATAACCCTAAATTAGGGAAGAAAGTAGGGAGAAAAACCCACCAGATGAGGAGAAACCATCAAAAACTGTGACAACATGAAAAAATTAGAACAGATGAACTCTGCCAAGAGATGGTGCCACAGCAGAGAATTTCAACTATAAAGAAATTGTTGAAATAACAGAAATGGATACAAATATGAATGGAAAATAAGATGAGTGAGATGTAATACAAAGTTGAAAACCAGCAAAAAGAAGCCCCCAAAATGTCTCAGGAAATCAATGAAATTAAAGAAGACGTTACCAAGGATATGGACAAAACTAGGAGGGATAAAATGGACCTTAAAGAACTAAAAGATGCATGCAGAGATTTCAAAACACAGCAACAGATTAAAACATGGAAAAGAAATAATCTCAGAGCTTGAAGACAAACCCAGTCATTGAAAAGAGGCAGAAGAGAAGAGATCAAAGGCAGAGCAATCTCTTAGAGAGATTTGGGATTGTACAAACCATACAAACATACAAATTACCTATTATACAAATTAGGTATCCCTGAGGGAGACAAAGCCCTAAAATCATGGAATGTCTAGTTGAAGATATCACAGAAAATGTTGCAAACATTACCAGAACTCAGACATCCATTACCAGATGAACTTCGAAGCTCAGGAAGATTCAGTTCAAATATAGCATCACCATGACACATCACAGTCAACACTCATCCCCACACAAAGCCATGGAAACTAAACAACTTACTGTTGAATGATAGTTGGATGAAGGAGGAGGTAAAGATGGAAATTAAAAGATTCTTTGAAGTAAATGTCAATGATACCTCAGGCTGCCAAAACATGTGGGAAACTGCAAAGGCAGTCATGAGAGAGAAGCTCAGTCCAAAATGAAAAAGGTGAAATAATGACAGATATCATGGAAATACAAAACATCATCACAGAATACTATAAAAATCTCTATACTCACAAATTTTAAAATGTGGTGGAGGAAATGGACAAATTCTTGGAATCACACTACCTCTCTAACTCAACCAGAAAGAAATAGTACTCCTGAATCAGCCAATATCAAGCACCCAAACTGAAGTAACAATAGAAAGTTTTCCAACAGAAAGAGTTCCAGAACAGGTTTCTCATCAGAATTCTACCAAACTTCCAAAGGACTTGTTTGGAAGAACAAAGAACCTTTATTCCAGGAACTATTCTACAACATTGAGAAGCAAGGATCCCTCCCCAACTTATTCTAAAAAAGCAAATACCATCTCAATACCAAAGCTAGGAAAGGACATAACAAAAAAAGAAAACTATAGACCATTTCTCTAATGAATATAGACACATTCGCAATAAAATCTTAGCAAACAGAATTCAGCTGCACATCAAATAAATAATTCACAATGGCCAGGTAGGCTTCATACCAGAGATGCAAGGTTGGTTTGACATACATAAATCTATAAATGTTACTCATCACACAAATAGAAGTAAATTACAAGGACTATATGATCCTTTTAATAGATGCAGAAAAAGCATTTGACAGAATTCAACAACATTTTTAATAAGAACACTTAAGAAAATTGGCATAGATATTACTTTCCTCAAAATAATAGAATATATCTACAACAATCCAAAGCCAACATATTGAATAGAGAAAAATTGAAAGCATTCTCACTTAGAACTGGAACTAGGCATGGATACCCCCTATTGCCAATACTACTTAACATAGTACTAGCAGCCCCAGCCAGAGCAATTAGACAAGAGAAGGACATCAAGCATATCCCAATGGGGAAAAAAGAAGTCCAGCTTTCACTCTTTACTGACATGATTTTTTTTTAATTTCAAATTGATATAAGGGTACAATTAGATTATGTTTTTGGTATTTGTTAGGTAGAGTCCAAGTTATAGTGAGTTCTTCACCCAGGAGGTGTGTTACATACCTTTATAGTCTGTCCATTAGGTGGTAGCATACCACCTCCTCCCCTCCTCCCCTAAGCCCCTTCATTCCACTCCATTCCCCCTATTTGGATGTAGTTGTGTTTTTCTCTCATGTGGAAGTGCAGTTGTTCATCTATTGCTTTCATGTAAGTATTGAGGACATTGTACACTTGGTTTTTCATTCTTGTGTACTTTAGTTAGGAGAATGTTCTCCAAACCTATCCAGTTAAGTACAAAAAATGTAAAGTCTCTGTCTTCTTATGACTGAATAGGTATACATATACTACAGCTTATTAATCCATTCATGAATTGTTGGGCACTTGGGTTGAATTCCACATCTTTGGTGATTATGAATTCAGTTGTGATAAACTTCCTCATGCAAATGATGTCCTTATGATAAAATAATTTTTTTTCTTCTGGGTAGATATCTAGTAATAGGATTATAGGGCCAAATGGAAGGTATAATTTTAGTTCTTTGACGATTCTCCATACTTTTTCCAAAGAGGCTACAGTTGTATGATATGATTTTATAACTAGAAAATTCTGCTAAGAGATTCCTGGAATTGATAAATAATTATAGCAAGTCTCAGGTTACAAA
This sequence comes from Arctocebus calabarensis, assembly GCA_963573935.1. Taxonomy (NCBI): domain Eukaryota; kingdom Metazoa; phylum Chordata; class Mammalia; order Primates; family Lorisidae; genus Arctocebus; species Arctocebus calabarensis. The sequence continues at coordinate 40,136 of CAUYON010097606.1, read as the reverse complement.
ATCAATGTATACAAATCAGTAGCTTCCATATATACCAACAACAGTCAAGCTGAGAATCAAAACACAATATCTTTCACACTAACACCAAAGAAAATCACAATACCCTTCACACTAACACCAAAGAAAATAAAATATCTTGGGATGTTTTTGACAAAGGAAGTCAAGGGTCACTATGGGGAGAACACTAAAACACTGAGAAAAGAAATTATAGAGGATGTAAACAGAAGGAAAATCATATCAAGTTCATATATTGGTAGAATCAACATTGTTAAGACATCTATACTAACCAAAGTGATCTACAGATTTAATGTAATTTCCACTGAAATATTAGCATATTTTGCAGATCTCAAAAAAATAGTTTTACACTTCATATGTATGTAAAAAAGACCTTGAACAGCCAATGAAATCTTACAAAATAAGAACAAATTGGGAGGCATCACCTTCCCAGACTTTAGGCTATACTACAAGGGAATAATAGTAGTTACAACAGCATTGTATTAACATGACAGTACAGACACCGACCTTTAGGTAAGAACAGAGAATCCAAACAGGAAATCATCCTCCCACTGCCATATGATCTTTGACAAGCAAATGAAAACATACAACAGGGGAAAAGAATTGCTATTCAATACATGGTGCTGGGAGAACTTGATAGCCACGTGTAAAAGAGTGAAACAAGACCTCCACCTCTCACTACTCACACAAATTAATTCCTAATGGATAAAAGGTTCAAACCTAAGTCATGAAACTATAAGAACTCTAGAAAAAAGTGTTGGAAAAAATCTTATAGATGCCAGCTTAAGGAAAGAATTTATGAAAAAGATCCAAACAATATTCACAGCAACAACAAAAATAAAGAGAATCTGATCAAGTTAAAAAGTTTCTGCACAGCCAAGGACACAATCAACACAATCAATCAACCACAAAGCAAATAGACAACCTACTGAATGGGAAAAGATATTTGCATGCTACACATCCAAAAGACGACTGATAACCAGAACGTACAAAGAACTCAAGCAAATCAACAAGAAAAGGTCAAATGACTACATTAAATGTTGGGCAAGAGACAGGAACAAAAGAAGATTAACAACAAACACATTTTTAAAATGCTCAATAGCTCTGATCATCAGGGAAATGCAAATCAAAATCACAATGAGATATCACCTAACCCAATGAGAATGGCTTACATCATAGGATCCCAAAACAACAGATACCTGCATAAATTCAGAGAGAAGGGACCATTCACACACTGTTGGTGAGACTGCAAACTAGTACAACCCCTATAGAAAGTAATATGGAGATACTCCAATGAACTAAAAATAGACCTACCATTTGATCCAGTAACCCCACTACTAGGTATTTACCCAAAGGAAAAAAAGACATTTTATTTAAAAAGACACTTCACCTCCTCCCCAATGTTTATAGCAGTACAGCGCACAATTGCAAAGATATGGAAACAACCCATCAGTACATGAATGGGTTAATAAAATACCCACGGGGTATTACCATGTGCTACCACGGGGGCAATATTCAGCCATAAAATAAGATGGTCATCTAGTATCTTTTGTAATAGCCTGGATGGAACTGGAGACCATTCTAAGTGGAGTATTACAAGAATGGAAAAACAAACACTACATGTACTCAATACTAAACTGAAACTAGTGGATCAACACATACGTGATGATAGGGAAGCAAAACTCAACAAAATTCAGGTGGGAAGGAGGGGGAAAAAGGGAAGGGCAAATTCCCAGACGACAGGGACTTTGAATGAGGTCATTTCATACTTCTTGGGTAAGGGGCACACCTTTAACTTTGACTTAAAATTTACCAAAGCAAACTAGGTATCCAAAATATATGTACTCCCATACTGAAATAAAGTTTAAAAACATAAAACCTCTAAATTTTTTTTTAAAAAGGAATTTAGAAAATAACAACCTTAACTCCCCAAAATAGAAGTAAACAATAAAGTTTGGAACAGAAATTAATCAAATAGAAATAAACATACAAAAAAGATCAATAAAGCCCCCCAAAAAGTTTTTGACAGTCCTAAAATAAGTGAAAAATCTCTAGTTATAATTAAGACAAGGAGAAAGCAGAAATTGCTAGTATAAGAGATGAAGGACTATGTAACTACACATGCTGATGTTAAAAGGAATGAGAGTGTATTACAAACAACCTGAGCAACAAATCTGAAATTTTAAATAAAGTAGACATTTATAGAAATACATGCTACCAAATATTTTAAGAAGAATGAAAAAACTTATATCCATCATTCCTTAGGCCATCTCCCCTAAAACTTACTCTGTTAAACATTTCAGAACAAGTAATTTCTACCTACAAAAGCTCCTCCAGAGATTTAAAGCACTGGAACCCTGCGCTTTGCACCACGGGAAGCTATCAGGATCTTTGTAACAAACCTATAAAAGACAATACTAAAAAAAGAAACCTTCAGTTCATTCTAACTCAAAAATCTATGCACAAAATTTCTAAGCAAACTTGTCACATCAGCAGATTAAAGAAGTTATGCCATCTTGTTAATGGATACAGGAAAAGAGTGACAGATAAAATTCAACATTCACTTTGAACATTAATTGTATTTATAAAAGAACATGTTGGATAATGAAGTATCAATGTAGGTTCAGTGATTGGTAACGAATGTCTTAGTCTTTGCAGGATAGTGGGGGGGGGGGGTGCCATGGACTGAATTGTGCCTGCCCTCAAATTATACATTGAAGCCTTGACCCCCCCCCGACCCCGTAATGTTATTAGAGATGGGGTCTTGGGAAGGGAATTAGGTTTAGATGAAGGGTATGGAGATGGAATGCTCATGGCAGAATTAGACCTTCTCTCTCCTCCTCTTCCTCCTTCTGCTTTCCCTCCCCCTTCCCCTCCCTCTCCATTTCTCTACCATGTGAGAATACAGGAAGAAAATAGTCATCTGCAAGCCAGGAAGAGGCCCTCACCAGGAAACAAATCTGCCAGCTTGTTGATCTTGGACTTGTCAGTCTACAGAGCTGTGAGCAATAAATGTTTCTTGTTTAAGCCACCCAGTCCGTGGCATTTTGTTACCACAGGCTGATGTGAGTAAGACAGGGAGGCTGTACGTGTGGGCAGGAGAAGATGTGTAAGAACTCTGCATATTTTATACTCGATTTTGTTATGAACCTAAAAGTGCTCTAAAAAATAAAGTCTGTTAAAGAAAGATCATTTTAGCATGTTAAAAAGAACTCCCTTACACTGTTGAAAAACCATCTATGGGCTCAGCGCCTGTGGCTCAGCGGGCTAAGGCGCCAGCCACATACACCTGAGCTGGCAAGTTCGAATCCAGCCCGGGCCCGCCAAACAACAATGATGGTTGCAACCAAAAAATGGCCAGGCATTGTGGCGGGTGCCTGTGGTCCCAGCTACTTAGGAGGCAGAGGCAAGAGACTGGCTTGAGCCCAGGAATTGGAGGTTGCTGTGAACTGTGATGCCATGACCCTCTATCCGGGGGGGGGGGGGAAAGAAAAACCATTTATGAAAACAAGTCCACAAGAAACCACATGTTTAAGGGCAAAATACTGAGATTTTGAGGTTATGCTTAAGATAGGGACGCCTATCCCAAACTCTTGTCCCCTCTAGTGACTTTGGTGCTGGTGGGTTCCTAGGAAACTTAGTAAAGAAAGAGAAAGAAAATTTATCCAGGTTGGAAGAGAAAAAAAAAAACATCTTAGCACAGATATGACATGACTTGTGTAAAGAAACTGAAAAACCAACTATTTGAATAAATTATAGTTTTGCAAGTTTGGGAGATTCCAAATCAATATAAAACGATCAATAGTATCTATTTCCCTGCAGCAAACAGCAGATGTACTATAATTTAAAAATTTCTTTAAAAGAACGTAAATATAAAATGTCATAATAAAAGATGTCTATGACTTTTGTAAGCAAAATTACATTTTAATATTTTATTGAAAACTGCTGAAGACCTGAATAAGTAGAGACAGAGAGACAAAATTTATTAGAAGATGGCTTAATAATATAAAAATGACAACTCTCTCCTAATTGATGTGTAACTCATCCAGACCCCATCGAAATCCCAAGGTTTGGTGTCTTTGTTTTTGTAGTTGCAAAGTAGTACCACGTTAGGAAGCAACAATACATCTTATTACCCAGAAATTCCATTTCTAGGAAGATCTTAGAAAACATACTCTATATAACCCTACATATGTAAACCCAGGGTACGTGGCTGAGCTTGAGATAGTAACATTATCCATGGTAGCAAAAACTGGCATATTAATTTTTCATTGATGCTGAAACGCATTCCCACAAACTTAGTGGTTTAAAGCAACACAAATTTAATTTCTTATGGTTTCTAGTTTAAAAGTCTGAAAATGGTATCAGGGGGCTAACATCAAGGTATCAGGAGGGCCGCACTGGTTTGTAAAGTCTCCAGGGAGAATCTGTTCCTTCCTTTCTCCAGCTTCTACAGGCCAACCATATTCCTTGGCCTAGGGTCCTTCCCTGGTCTTCAAGAGCAGCAACATTGCGTATCTTTGATTATTTTTCTGTCGTCATATACTTAGCCTCTGAGCTCAGCCTGGAAAGGATTTTACATTTTAAGGCATAATGAGATTAGGCTGGGCCCTTTTCCAGATTACCTTCTTATCTGAAGGTCCTAAAGTTTAGTCACATCTGCAAAGACCCCAAATGCATTTTGCCATGTGAGGTGACATATGTAGTCACAGGTTTGGGGACATTTGGGGGAGACCACCATTCTGCTCACACAACTGAAAGTAACACACATTTCACCAGGCAGTTTATGTTATTTCTGCACGTTTTCTAGAATCTCCTTCCTTGATTAGTTCCAAGTAAACGATGGCCATAGGAGAGAATCCTGCGAGGTTTGCAGAAGAAAACAAAGAAACGGACATTATTCCCCAAAGGTGCATAAACAGATGAAAAAGGTAGCGGTATCCGATCTGTGCCAGCTTGCCCTCCCCAGCCCTCCGTTTCAGCCCAGTTTGTCTCCACTTGCTGGACTGGCCTATCAAAGTTGGCCCCAGGTCCACCGCCAGATGCTTGGTCTCCCCACGTGCACGGCCCCTCACCAGCTCTCTCTTCGCAGGCCCCTTGGTAGCTGGGCTTGTCTGATTCCTCCGCTTCCCCTGCAAGCACTCACTTGCCACTTGTAACACTGTCCCAGGGGCTTCCTGGCTGGTGGCACTCTCTCCTCTCTGAATCTGGAACTCTCCTTTCCAGAACTGCACTTTCCCAGCTTCTCCCACATTTGTATAAAGTCAATTGCTACAATAAATCTCTTATTTGCATAATTTAGTGGTCCTGCTTCCCTACGGGCAACCTGATGGGTGTAGTCAACAAGAGGTGGAATTGCTCATTACACGGCGGTCTGTTCTGTATGAATAGTCAATCTCACAATGACAGAGAGGGAGAGAGATTTCAAGGTGTGCAAAAAATGAGTGCCTGTTGCCTCAAGTAAGTCAGAAGCCTTTAGTTTGGGTCTGGTCCAGAAAAAAAAAAAAGACTTCTTTACCTCTTTTTCATAACGTAAACGTCTTGACAAAACCCAGCAGGCAATTAATAAGCATTGGTCCCTCCTCTTCCCAAAGGAGACAGATTCTCCATTTGACAGGGATTTCCCTACAAATGAAAGCACCCCAGGATGAAGAAAAGGAGGGAGCTTTTCCCCGTGGATGTTACGCTACGTGTCCTCTCGGAACATAAACCAGCACGTCTCTCCTGCTTCCCACTTACTAGGCCTTCACTGGTCTCTGCCTGCCGCGCCACTGAGCGCCCGTCCAGTCTTCACAGAAACCCAGCGGAAAGCCGACCTAGATTCTCACTTTACATTCTGAGAGAGTGATCTAAGAGTTTATGGAGCTCCTACGGTCACACAGTGAGCAGGAAATTGGGGGCAGAAAACCCAGGTCTTGCTGGATCTGAAATCCGCATCTAGCCAGCATGGGATCCAAAGGAAAAAACATATGCATTTGAAGTAAGGAGCTGAGTTCCCCAAAACCTGGCATTTGCTACTTGGATGGTATTTACTGTTCTCATTGCTTTCAAGGAAGCCTCCCACCCACCCTTGGGAATAAATTCATAAAAGATATGAAAGGAAGACGCAGGTCATGGGGACGAGGCCCAGAGTGCAGAGGTAGATGAGGGGTAATCACAGGAGTCTGGGCCTCATGCTTCCGAGCCAGACAGAGCTGGGTCTGAACCTCATCAAGAAAGAAAGAAAGAGAGAGAGAGAGAGAGAGAGAGAGAGAGAGAGAAGAGAGAGAGAGAAAGAGAGAGAGAGAGAGAGAGAGAGAGAGAGAGAGAGAGAGAGAGAGAGAAAGAAAGAAAGAAAGAAAGAAAGAAAGAAAGAAAGAAAGAAAGAAAGAAAGAAAGAAAGAAAGAAAGAAAGAAAGAAAGAAAGAAAGATGTTGAGCTTTTTTTTTTCATATGTCTATAGGCCATGGGCCTCTCTTCTTCAGAGAAGTTTCTGTTCAATGCATTAGCATTGCATTTCTCTGATGAATAAGGATGGTGAGCATTTTTTCATGTTTGTCTGTAGGCCATGTGCCTATCTTCTTTGGAGAAATTTCTCCTCAAGTCCTTTGCCCATCCTGAGATGGGATCATTTGTTCTTTTCTTGCTAATACGTTTGAGTTCTCTCTGAATTCTGGTTATTAAAACTTTGTCAGAGGCATAATCTGCAGATATCTTCTCCCATTCTGAGGGCTTTCTGCTTGCTTTATGTACTGTGTTCTTGGCTGTGCAGAAGCCTTTTAGCTTGATCAGCTCCCAGTAATGTATTTTGGGTGTTTCTTCAATTGCCTGGATGGTCCCCCTCATAAAATATTCTCCCAGGTTGATTTCTTCAAGTGTTTTCCCTGCACTTTCTTCTGGTATTTTTATAGTTTCATGTTTTAAGTTTAAATCTTTCATCCATTAAGAGTCTATCTTTGTTAATGGTGAAAGGTGTGCTTCCAGTTTCAGTCTTCTACAGGTCTCCAGCCAGTTCACCCAGTAGCATTTATTAAATAGGGAGTCTTTTCCCCACTGAATGTTCTTGGTAGATTTATCGAAGATCAAATGATGGTAAGTAGCTGGGTTCATCTCTTGGTTCTCTATTCTGTTCTATACATCTACCTCTCTGTTGCTGTGCCAGTACCATGCTGTTTTGATCACTATCAGTTTATAGTATAGTCTGAGGTCTGGTAGCGTGATTCCTCCTGATTTGTTTTTATTTCTGAGTAATATCTTGGCTAATTGTGTTTTTTTTCTGATTCCGTATAGAATGAAGTATTATTTTTTTGAGATCTTTAAAGTATGACAGTGGTGCTTTAATAGGGATTGAATTAAAATTGTATATCACTTTGAGCAGTATGAACATTCTAATAATGTTGATTCTTCCCAACCATGAGCATGGTATGTTTTTCCATTTGTTAACATCATCAGCTATTTCTTTTTTCAGAATTTCATAGTTCTCTTTATAGAGATCCTTCCTATCCTTTGTTAGCAGAAGTTACATATTAAAATCAGAGTTATAAGAACAGTATAGAGGAATATACTATGTGGATTGTGGAGGTGGTAGAGGATTTTGCTATTTAGGTGGGAAATAATTTAGTTAATAGTGAAGAAAGCCTTTATTAGGAGAGTTGTAGGAACTGGGAAGAAGAGAAACATACAAGAAACATGAACGTATTGATTCTAAAGATAAATCAAATTTTAACTGAATAAAATAGAGGTAGGGAAAGGTCAGTATGACAGGGAATTTTTAAAACTGCCTCAGAATTGTGCCTTTAAGCTTACAAAACTGCATCACAAGCTTAGCGATGAATGATTATATTTACCTAATAAATGAAAAGGTCTTATTAATTTACTTATATTTTCCTTTGTGTGATGATGGTGAAGGTTGAATGTATCAAACTGACCATAAAAAATTTTTGAGAAGAGATATTTCCTATGAAAAAATGAGTCACCTCAGCCTTTACAACATAATACATTTTAACTGCATACCACAGAATATTTCACCTTTTATTAAGGATTTGATGGCAATTTTAGAAGAGCAGCACAAATTCAATAGGATATGCATTTATACTTATTGCACAAGGACCCAGCTTATTCTATAGAAGTGTATTTTCTTAATAAACAGAAATTGAAAATTTATCCAAAGGATTTCTTTGGATGTAATTGTTATTGATTTTTATAATTATAAAGGCTACAATATGTCAAATATAATTAGAGAGAATACTTTCATTTTTGTGGATAGTCCTCTATATGTCATGGAAATACACCTCTCCAAATAATGTGAGCAAATTAAAATCCTGGAAGAAGAGGCAGAAAAAGATTAGTAATCACATTATCCAATAAAAGATACAAAAGAGAAATTTCTTTAGCAGAAAAGGAAAGTGCTATCTGGTTTCTTCAAATAGTTCAAATATATAAGAAGGATACCAAATCACAAATAAATTGTCATGGATTTTTAAACCACTTATCCTTAAATATCTATGTTATAACATTTACATTGATAATTTGAGGAATGTAAGGTTTTAAGCTTAACTGTTGAAATCCATATTGCATTTTTTAAAAAAAGTATTTGGAAATAAAGCCCTCATACTTGATAAAATCAGAATGTTAAGATAAGGCTTATGTAAGACAATATCACTACATAGTAAACAAGTAAACTGATAAATGTATTAGGAAAACTTGGGACAGACTGCGATGTTATGTGTCTATTCTAAAAGGGCAGTTTGACAGCCTTTTAAGAGCAGGTTATGAACTTTGGAACCAGATGGCTGATGACCTGAAGAAGGCTGATGATGATGTGAACAGGCCTACTGGAAGAACAGGATATGTTGTGAAAAGTTGCGATCACTTAAGGGCATTTAACTACAGAACGAGAAAGGCCTATGCTTGCATTTCCCACTTGTACATGAACTTTCATCTAAGAATAAACTGGAAGTGATGGAAGAAAGAGTGAGTAGTAGTGAGAGTGGCATGTCAGACACAGATTGAAAAACCTGCCCTGCTCACTGGCCCACATAGGGAAACCCAGTGTTTAGTTAAATATGACCTCACTTCTCTGTCCACCTCTGGCCATGGCCAATTCAGATCTGAGAACAACTTGTTCATGGCTCACTTGGAAGTGAGTTCTATATTTTGGCTCTAAAGATAGGCTGTCATAGTGAAGTTATGCAGGTTCAGAAACAAAGTTCAGGCAAGGAGAGCTAGCTAGTGGACAGAGAGGAATGGGGTTGATACATGGAAAGGAAGGCACCTTGAAAGACAGACACAGGAGGACTAGGAAGCTGGGTACATGTACCTCTGTCATGAGGTACAGTGAGAATGCTTGGGAAGCATTCTGGAGTGTTCCCTGAATGCTATGTACATATGTATATTCTTTCAGTAAACTCCCTGACAGAGTCCGGTGACTAATCATCCCAATTTGCTTGAGACCTTTCCAGTTTTAACATTGAAAGTCCTGTGTTTCTTGAAACACAGGAAACATCCCTGTTCTCAGCCAACTGGGACAGTTGGTCACTGTATTGGAGTCTCCATTACTTGCAAACCAAAGAATCCTGACTAGAGCAAATTTCACTCATAGAAAAAAGATAAAAACAATTCAGTAGAGACATTAAAAGATGTTCAAATTGACATGAGTAAAGACTTAGTAATAATATAACTGCACAACATTATTAAATAATATTTTATATTTGTGAAATTTTTTTTTGTAGATTTTTATGGTACTTTCAAAGAAACTCACAACTGATCCACAAACATTGTAGGGCTGGCATGCCCAAATCATGATTAAACTGTAGAAAGGTTAATTAATTTGTCATAACCATGCAGTTTCTAAGTTACTGCTCTGGTGTTATAGACTTGAGATAATTTCTCCTTTTAATTTGATAAAATGTAAAATATTTTGTCTAATTCCAGATTTCTTTGCATAAAAGTTCAAGTATCTAAATCCTTACATGGATCAAGTAATCTATATAGTTTATAGCAAAAAATACGTGGACATTGGAATGAATGGAAGAAAATCAGAGCAGATATGAGGGAAAATAAGTAAATCAGGATAAGTTTTGTCAATAGTGCCATCACAGGTGTCTTTAGTTATCAAAGACGACTAGATAAAGAATCAAACCCGCAAATATTTCTCAGGTAAAAGAAACTAAATCTAACTAAGTAGAATAAATTGATTGGGATTAAGCCTGAGTATGAGTGACAAAAACACTGTTGCATGTGACTTGCCACAGAAGCGAGAGAAAGGACTGGGGAAAGGAAGATACAGACTGAGCCTACGTTTGAAGGGATTGGTGAATGAGCAACACTAACAGTGACTGTTTACTTTTGGTCAGTAGGGTACAGAATTCATTAAAGAGGCCATTTTCCACTTCAGGGCCAGGACTAAAGAACAGAGTCACCCCTGGTAGAGGTAGCAGGGTACCTCTCAGAAAGAGAGGCAGCTGTTTTTTCAGAGTGAGGCCTAAGACAAATTAGACTTAGGACTTTATGTGCATAGCTGATGCCAATTGTAAAGACTCTTGTTACTGAATGTGATCATCAGAGTTAGAACAAAATCAACTAGGACAAACCACAGATATTTCTCCCAAAAGAAGAGAATGAGGGTCCAAAAGGTAAAATATAAATTAAATTAAATCTCCCATGAAGAGCCTTGAAATTGAGTGATGGGAGTGGAACAAGAGTTGGCTTTGACTAAAATTAAACAAATCTCGTTGATATAACTTGTAAAATGATGGAGAATGTCTTAACCTTGGGGAAAAAGATTCCAAAGTCGTGTCTGGTTTGTCCTTGCTTTTGGCTGCCTTTAATATGAGCCAACATGGCAGGAAGTAGCTGTTTGAGGCTGATCTTAAAGCAGGAAAAGACATTCGAAGTATGATTCCTCTTGGGCAGAACTGTGGCATACTTCTATCATCAGGCAAATCCCATTGGCAGTGGAGAGACAGGAGAAGACAGAGTTAAAATGGAAGCAAAGAACCAAAAAAAAAGAAGAGAGAAAAAAACAGAAGGGAACATTGCAAGCAAAATGGTCATACTCTTGATTTTAATATGGAAACTAGATATCTAACCAATGGAAGCAGTAATTACCCCAAAACATTTCTTTACAAATTTACAGATATATAAACTAGGGAAGAACAGAAGACTTTATTTACATAGATCAGCAATCGCAAATTTGCAGTTTGTACACTGAAGGTATATCCCAGTGACCTAAAGTGTATTTAAAAAATCAGAAAAGCTGACCAATGTGATTATTCTATGCAAAAACACAAAGTCTAACTTCTCTTCAAACTTCAGACCTGGCATTACCTTGTGGCTCTGACAAGCCAGAGCTGAGAAGCTCTCTTTTGGCAGGTCTCAGCAAAAAGCTCCACACTCAGCCTTGAATGGCCCTTATAAAGATTTCAGTTTGTGCCACCTCTCAACAGTTGTTTGCAACCAAATAAGCCTATTCCAGATTAGAATGAGAAATGAAAATAGTGACCCAAACTGTAAAGGCAGAAACTGTCTTTGATCATATATTCATTCAATACATGTAATTTAAGCAAATACTATGTGCCAGCCACTCTGCTAGAACCTAGGGAGACAGACTTGAATAAGCTGAAGTCTCTGCTCTCCCACTGTTTACAATCTAAAGAGAAAGATAGACATTGTGTAAATATTATAAGCATGGTTAGTCTTATGCTGGAGAAATGGGGAGTGCTTGGGAATATAAATCTGATGATCTAACCAGACAGGGTGAATGAAGCACCATGAGAAATTCCTGATATCCAGGCTAAGCCTGTGGATTTCCCCAGTAATGCCCAGGTTGGCCATGGGCAGAATTTAGGCCTTACAGTTAATCACAGACTCTGTCTAAAGTGGTTCATGCTACTAGGATGCTCTATTCAAAGAAGAGTGTGCTGAGGATGTAGAACAACTAATTCTCCCTCTCAAAGTTTTGGTGCTTGGATCCTACGATTTGCAGGCAAAGCTGTATAGTAGTGTTTGTACAACCCACTATATATACACCCAAGGACAAGGACTCTGTTGGGTGAAGTAGTTGGGGAAAAGTTATAAAATTGATATGTTTCCTGCTAGATGTGATGACTCATAACTGTAATCCTAGGCCAAGGCAGGTGGATAACTTGAGCTCAGGAGTTCAAATCAGCCTGAACAAAATTGAGACCTCAATTCTACTTAAAAAAATAGAAAAATTAGCCAGTGGTCATGCAGGCACCTGTAATCCCAGCTACTTGGGAGGCTGAGGCAAAAAGATTGCTAGAGCCCCGAGTTTGAGGTTGCTATGAGCTACGATAATGCCGCAGCACTCTACCCAGGGCAACAGAGTGAAACTTTATCTCAAAAGATAAAAAGAATACAGTTAGAAAAAAATAGCTAATGCAGTTAACTTCACAAGTTAGAAAGACCAAGAATTTCCTTTTTGTTGAAAAGATAAAATTGCATGAGTAGCAATAATGGTATTGATTGAAACTAAATCTTGGAGAGAAACGCTGCCTGGAAAAGGAAAGACAATGTAATTTGATCTTTGTTATCTCTATCAAAGGCTTCTGCAGTTCACAGTTTGACAGCATTTTATGAGTAGCATGACCATTTCACAAAGCTGTAATTTACCTTAAGAAGAAAACAACAATTAACGAGGCACATCACATAAAGATAATTAATGTGAAAGAAACAAAATGATGAAATCTTTAAAGACTGATTAAAAAAACCACAAAGTTTTAATTTACGAATGGAAAATTCATCATATTGTTTTTGCTTCTTTGGAAAAAAGAAGCATGTTTCAACGTAGACATGCATACATCTGAACTGGATCAAATATGCACAATGTATTTTCTGCACCCAAACCCCTATAGATCTTTATTTCATGGTCTTCTGAGTAAGCATAAGCATAATATTTTAATAAAAATAAATTAGAAGTTTAATTCTAGTATATCTATTTACTCTGCTTTATAGAAACTAAGCTCTTATTACCGACTATGAGTCTTGCTTTAGTTGAGAGAACTCTGTTAAATGTGGATTAGAACACTTTAAAACTTTAGTTTAAAAAGAAATGGAAACCTAGACATTTCTTGACCTGGTATGAAATAAGTCTTCATAGTATTAAAGCAACTATTATTCACAGATAGCTCATTCAACTTGTGGAATGAGTTATTCTGTTATTCTGTCTTGTTATTCTGAACATCTGTGTCTCTTCTCAATTTACTCACCCCCATTACAAGTGCAAAATTCCCTTGAAATCTTGTGTTTTATCCAAACAATGATTTAAAATTTGAAGTTATTCCCTTATACAATGTGTTTAACATTTATTTCAGAAAATAGTGTCAGGATGAGTGATAGGTGAGTGATCTAGGCTCATTTGTCCACTTTGTCAGTTCAGGGAAGCTCATGGTGCTCTTTTTAGAATGATGCATATAAAGCACTTAGCATAGTGCCAAGGACATTATTCCATGAATGTTAGCAATTCACTGATTTCATAAAGTATGTAATTTTAATAAATTTGATTAGTGTTTCATTTCAAATGAAAGTATGATCAAAACTGATTTCCCTTTTTTCTGTTTTTATACTTTATGAATATTTAGCATGAATTTCTCCCTAATATTTATACAGTGATAAAAATGCACCATGAGTTTTAATAAAGAGACATCCAATTTAATTACTCTTTGTTACAATACTTCTAGTAGAATTAATTTAGACAAATTTCAATTACACTTGAAGCCGAGGCATAATTCAGTACAGAGAGACCTTTGGCAGTGACCTTTGATCTTTATTTCATTAAATTAAAGCCAATTTTTTTTTTAAATTACAAGTTGACAGATATCCCTGAGAGTTAAAATCACCATTTTTGCAAGAGGTGAGTGGTAGTTTAAATAAAGCATTCATAAAATAATTAAAATATCTCCAATATCTGTTGTTGTCTATTACCTAGATTTCAGTATATTTCTAATATTTATCTAGCCATCTACCTAATGATCTATTCATGCGTATATATTCTCCTTCTTAAAGGAAGTTGGCCATGTTTATCATATCTTTTATTCTGGGTCACCTTGTGCAGGAAGCTTGATTCTTCAACAAAATATAGGAAGATTCTTCTAAAAGAAGCATAAGAATGTCTTATAAGCCACAATCCCAACATTTGCTAGGGGAAGTGAAGAATTTATTTTTCAGCTGAAACTCTGAAGAAAAGTTTTAGGTAGTGAGAGGAAGGTATAATTATGTGGTTTGGAATTTGGCCAGGGTACTGGAATTCATACCTCTTCACTTTCAAGATGTGTCACGGACTCTTTAATTACCCAAAGTGGATCAGGACCTCTGTTTTCTGTCTATCCCATCAAAAAGACAATACACTTTGTTACACCTTTTGCCAATGCCCTCTTGGCATTTTTACTGAGAGTGTGCAGAAATCATCTTAAGCTCTCATACTGAACTTAAAAAAAAAATCCTGACATCCATGAATGGCAAGGTGGGGCCATCTTTTCATGGCAGGATGACTGCAGGGATCCATGAGGTTCTTAAGGTCACAACCTACTAGGAGTCAGACTGGCTGGGCTTAATGTTGATCTTAGCTGTTTACCAGCTATAAAAATCTTTGCATGTGTCAGTTAACCATACCTCAACTTGTGCTCCAGTTTCCTCATCCATAAAACAATCAATCAATATTTATATTTTTTGTATTACAGAAATGAGATAGTGTTTAAAATTTCTTAGCCTCTTACTTGGAACACAGCCGGCAGTGAATGGATATAAGCAGGGTGATCATTATTTCTAGGGTCTTCTCCAGGTGGTAAACCTGACACAGAGTAGATTTATCTTATTGAGAAGCATTAGGAGTCCAGGTAAGAAATATAAATTACTGTCTGACTATGAAGAGCTTTTTACATTAGGCTAAGAAAAAATGTTTGTAGGCAAAGGGGAGAGAACTGTGAAAGGTTTTCAATCAGGGGAAGGACAGGATGACATTTGTGTCTTAGAAATGGGACTCTGTTTTCAGGGTGGAAAAACGACTTGGGAGGACACTGGCAAGTCTCAAATATATTACAAACTTGTCTACCTCCTCCAAGACAGTATGAACCTAATTTCATCTCAATTATTGAACTACCTTGCACTGATTCCATATCCTCCTTGTCCTTTGAGAGATGGAATATATTTTTTGTCTTTATATAAAATAACCCGAAACTTCTATTCTGTGTGTGTGTGTGTGTGCATTGCTTCCCCTAAGGCAGGCTATCTGAGCTGTCTGATTTCGAATTTCAACATGCATATTTCTTATTATTTACACTTGTTGTTATGTCTCAGATTTGAGAGCAGAGGATTCTGATAGTCAAACTTGTTAGAACTGTCTAAAAACAAGAATAAATTGACCTTCAGTTTCATTTTTGCTTGGCTAATAGCAGTTAGGGTTTATTACAGAAATATAACTACCAACTTTCAACTTCTGAAATTTTGTAGCTATGAAACAAGACAAGCTGCAGATGAGGAGGGCAAATGTTCTAAAACCATGACCATTGCCAATAATGTGTAAATTTTCATTTGAAAACCCCCAGCAGGAGATGGGAAAAATGAAGCAATGTCTCTTACATTTCCATAAGTTGAAGACCTACTCGGACCCAGAGCAACTAGAAATGTCTATTTCCTACCTCTGAGCCACACTCCCCTTCTAGCAACGTCTCTTCATCCCTATTTGTAGAATAGAAACAGATAACACCATTGTTTTTTAATAGCATTAATTTCTGAAAATATCCACAATATTGTCTTGGAGATTAGCGCTGAAGTATTATCACATGAAAATATTAGAACAACCATGTCATTGAATTAACTGGCTTACTGTGAAATACGTGGATTATAGGGCAGAGAATCAACTCTAATTGTGAATCAAGACAGAAATGGAAGTTGTCAATCCCAAGATCGTCCAAATCCTGATGATCAAAGTGTAACTCAGGAGTCGAGAGGTAAAGTCCAGATGTTTGATGAAGGCTTTGGGACAGACACAGAGAAACTCACACGGAAGGGGCAAATGAAAACATCTAATTTAGACAGAGTCAAGGGAAAAAATACTGCTTGATAGAAGTCCAAGGAAATATTAGGAAACCCAGAGAAAAATATCTGACTGAAGAGATAGGAAAAAGTTCTTCAGAGAACAAATCTGAGGTGGCGGAACCTAGACAGACGCCCATAATAAGTGAGACCAGCTTCTAGCTCAATCCCACCTGCTGTCTGTGCTTTCCTGTGGGGACAGGAACCCATGAGAGTGTGACTCCCACAGACACTCTATTAGTGTGGCTGGCACAATTTACTGTAGAGATCAGAGCTAGAAGAAAGGAGTGGAAGCTCCCTCTGGCATCAGCCTTGATGCAGAGGGGAAGATCAGAGAGAAGAGCACATATCAGCATAGCTGGGGAAGGTGGTGTCAGAGACAGGGCTGGAGCACCACGAGAAGCCCTGAATACTTGGGAGGGTTTTGTAGTCTGCAGAAAAGAAATGCAAGAGGAGCAAAGTCCATTCATACATCTTCACAATTTTACCAAAAACCTGTCCTGAGTTCTAGAACTATATTAACTATCTTATTAAGCCTCCATTTATTTAAACCTCTCATGAAGGAGTACACTTCCAAGTCTCCTAAATTTTCTCAAAAGACTTCTGAAAAGTTTCAGTGATGAATGTAAATGTCACCAGTAATAAAAACGAGGTCATGTTCTGTGAAAGCCTGTAATTGGAAATGGATATTTGGTGTTGAACTTGTATAGTTTCTCACAAGTCATGCATCAATAATGCATTAATAGCGCTTTAGAAGAACCCTAAAATCTGTTACCACTAAAAATAGTTGTTGGCCTTGAATAGATGTCTAATTTCGAAAGGAAATGGCTTTACTTTCAAATATGAGACAGCTGTAAAAAATTATATATGTGAACACAGTTATGTACAGTACAAACTCTTCATAACACTTCTTAATGGAGAAGAAATATCAATCTTTTCTTTAAAGAATTTATACAATACTTGAGATATAAAATATAAAATTTGCCTGTATAATTTATCTGATCATTTTTATTTTGAGAGTCTATTGTAGTCAATACAACCAATATAGCTAGTTATGGAATTATGATTCTGTATATGAGAAATGAAGATGAATTAGCATTAATTGATTCTTCCATTGAAACAATTCTATGCAACTTACTCTTATTAATTGCCTAATCTTTCAAAAGGGAATTGTTCTGCTGGCAAAATAATTTCCTACATAACAAATCTCCATTCCCCCCTCTCCTCCTCTTCTCTTCTTTCCTTCATCCTCTTCCTTTTTTCCTTCCTATGTTCTATTTTCCTCCCTCCCTCCCTTCCTCTCTCTCTCTAATACCACCAGAAATGTCATCAATATTATCCAGCAAAGAACCAGTGGAGAACAAATAAACAATCACTCATTGAATAACTATTCCTATGCTTACAATTATGTGAGGTGCTGTAATAGGTGAAGATAATGGTGGCCTGAACACAGACTTTGCCATCAATATTTCTAGGCTAGTGTGCGTCCAGACAAGAAGATAGGACAAGTTGGGGTGAGGAAAACTTCCCCTAGAAAGGAGGATTTAAATGGAGACCTGTGAATGAATAGGATTCACTGCTTTGTGTGTAAAGGTGGAAAGTGTTCTGGGCATAGAGAGCATTTATAAAAATCCAGAAGCAAGAAAGAGCATGAGGAGGATATTTGAAGACTCTCAGGGTGGTGTGGGGATGGTCTGCATATGGTACAGTGGTGAGATAGAAAGTGGAGGGGTTTTCTAATAAACTTTATGGAGTTTTGGCTTTAGCCCAAAATTTAAAAACAAACAAAAAACAGAAAAGTTCCTGAATACATAAACTGAATTATATCCATGGTACCTAACTATCCGGGATACCAAGGATAAGTGAATCCTTGTGAAAACCAAGACTAACCTAGGAGCAAACCATGAGCCACCACCCAAGTCATAGACAAAAACGTGTCAGCCACTGTTTTAAAATTTGTTTTTTCTTCCAATAGCTAAAATGTTACAACACTCATTTTGGAATCATAATGTAAGCTATGTAAGTCTGAATTATGTGATATTTGAGATTACATGAAATTCCTGCAGGCAGGGGTTCTGGAAACCCTTAAGAGCTCTGTGCGTGCTGTAGACATTGATGCCAGAAGAAACTCCCTGATTAAAGGGACGCAGGCCACCGGGAAGGGGAATGAGGAGCCCTGTAAGGAGGGCGTGAGTTTGCACAGACACATCTGCCGAGAGCTTTCAAGCAACGGGGACTATGCAAAGATTAAATAATGATTTTTTTCCTATTTGCTTTCAATTAAATCTCCACAGAAATCTGTGTTTTTAAGTGCTGTCTAATGTAGTAACATTTAAATATCCCAAAATGGAGAGAAAATAATGTCCAGTGTTCTATGGAAATGACAGTTTTGAGTGATGGTTTTTAGCCTTTTGGGAGAACATAAAGTATTTTGAAAAATCATTGAATCTTGACCCTTGACTTCCAAACATACACGTATAAAAATGTGATCATATACACAAGAAATTCTGCCTAGAGTTTCAGAAGGCTCACAGATTCCCATGGTTCACCCATGGACTCAGACAAATAATAGTAACTTTGATTGAATATGTAGCATTTCCCAAGCAATCAGTTGAGCACTTTATATGACTCACCTTATTCATTGTATCTTCATAATTGTATGATAGAGTTACTATTATCCCCATTTTAAAGATGAGCAAACTGAGGCTTAGAGAGGTTAAGTAACATGTTCGTGGTTGCACAGATAGAATAATGGGGCCATCATTAAAATCCAGGCAGGCTATTTCCAAAGCCCCAGCTTGTAATCACTTGTCAGAGCACAGGTTGCATTTGTAGTTGTATGATACAGAATAATATGGAAACAAAATTACACTCAGAGGTGAGAGATACAGTTCTCATTCTAGTTGTGTTTTTCAACATCAAAATAAAATAAAATAAATATTTAAAATCATTAAAAAAAAGAAAATGTTTAGAAGGTAAAGAATTCCCAAATCATTCATAACCAGTGACTCAAGTGTATATATTAACATTGCAAAGTTTATTGAATAATCTTATCTCAATTTTGTAGAGTAGAACATAGGCTTAGAGTGACAAGTAATTATTTCAAAATTATGTATATAGTCAATGATTAGGCAGTAAATCTGGAAATTACAACTTAATGGTTTTCAATGCAAACTCATGCTCTTAATCAATTTGCTGTATTTTCTTACACTTTTCCAGATGTTTATTTCTAGGCACCCATAAGTGGGCATTTTAAAAATAGAGCATATTGGACATTATACTTTTATATTCTGACCTTTTATTCAGTAATATATTGAAAACATTTATCCATGCAAACATATATATTAGGCACATAATAAATTCCTACAAACTACTCTTTAATAGCTAGGTAGTATTCCAATAAATGGATCATCATGACTTATTGACTATCTTAAATTTAAATATTTCTTTTGGTTTCAATTTTTCACCAATGACTTACTTATTGATAAAATTCTTACTCCTTCTTATGTTAAATGGGGATGATAGAATTTTTCTCCTATCATAGGGTTAGTGTGACAATTGAATCAAATAATAATTAAGTCTAATGAGAGAAAGTAATGTCTTACTATCATTTCTCCATTGGGAAAAGAAATAAGCTTTGGCAGTAGGAAAATAAAATCATCATTTTGTGCACACAAAGAAAACAATTACATTGTGACATTACTTTACTATTTTAATCATTCAACCAACTGTGAATTCTATGCTTTATTATAAAAAATAAGATATGTGTGAAGTTATAATTTTGTTTAAATATGAGATAGATTGCTAAAACACTAACTGACTTATTTTTTAATAAAAGGTAATAGATTCGTTTGTACTGCCAGGAGGTTTTGGACTGGGTCCCGCTGCCTGTTGCATAAGCATCCGATTATTGAGACAATGGAGAGCGCTAAAGAAGAAAGAAATATTTTTTATTATAGACATATTTTCAGGAGAGGCTGCCTCAACTCCATCCCTCAGACTGATAGAGATTATTGGGGCTTTTTAAGAAAGGGGCCACATGCCTGGGGGCAGGTCAAGGAAAATGGTGAGTTATGGTCCAGCACCTTCAGAATCTCAATTCCTTTGTCTTGAAGAAAACCCATCATTTTTGGGGAACAGCTGAAAAGTGACTACTTAAGGAAGAAGATTATAAAAAACACATAGGAGCCATTGAAATTTGTTCTTGGAGCCAATTACAGATTGTGAGATTGTTAACTATGAGAGCTGCTTGGACAGGAGGGCAGTGAGAGGGAGAATAAAGGAGTTGTCACTTTATTGTGCAAATAGCAATGCAACAATAAAAGGCTCTGTGACTATTTTGTTTTGACTCATATCTTAGTAGTGACATAAATTATATGACCAAAACTGATTTTGTATTTTACTTATAATATGCCTCATTCATGAATATAGTTGCATGCCAATGTTGGTGCTGTCAATAAGTAATGTTGTGAGTAAGGTGTGACTGTGAAGTGAGGGGTGTTTATCTCTAGGAAGGTAGGACCTATAAAAGTCCATCAAAGAGACATGATCAGATTTTTCTTTAAGTTGAACTACTGCAGCACTCTGTGTTTCATTGGAAAACTTGCTGGTAATATATTTATGTCCCCTGAAAATGGAGCTGCAAAGTGCACCAAAATGTTGATCATTTCACTGGAAATCTTGAAATTTGTTTTCAAATTCTTATATGAAATTAAAAAGCAAGGCTGCATATTTTCCACTGTTCACAGAACTTTGTTGAGCCAATGTGTCAAAATACTTATAATTGTTTGCCATAATTTGAGTGCACCATAATTTCAGTTTCATTCAGACTGTTGTTATGGTTTCCAATGTTGTATTGATGAATTGGTTTTCACCCTGAAGACAAAAGTTAATTAATTAAAAATTCTAAATCCATAAGCCAGTTTTCATTGTCAAGTTCTGGCACAAATTTGGGTTTTGATACCACAAATGACTTGACAACTTGTGGCAAATCCTAAAATCCCTCCAACATTTGGCCTTAATTCAACCATGTTGCTTCCAAAAAGTAAATGATGTTTCATAGTCTGCATCAATACTTTTAAGGAATTCCTGGAATTGACAATGATTCAAACCCTTGGCCCTTATGAAATTCACAGGACCAATGGTGATTGGCATGACTTTCTCTATTTTCAAAGCTTTTGCACGTAAATTTTCTTGATGTATTATACAATGATACTTCATCAAAGGAAATTTGGGGCAATAATTGCATCATCTTCTATTAATTTTATAAGTCTCTCTTTTTTACATACCATTGCTAGGGTACCACCAGTAATCTTACCAGATATGTTGACAATGGACAAAGAAAATCACCTTAATATATTTTTTACTTCTCTGTATAAGTCTCTTAATTTAGTTGTGTCTTTTAATGGCACTAAAGAAGCCATTTCTTCAGTGACGTTATATATTCATCATCAGTCCCTCTAATTCAACTGGCACATTGAACCATATTTGTACCATCAGGGCTACCATCCCTTGTCAATGCATGAAATTTTACATCAGCAAGTTTACTTTCTAAACCTCTTTCGGTAGATTTTCCAATTTCTTCAGTTCGCCTGGCTATCATCTGGTGAGTCAAACTGATTTTGGAAAATCCCCCCTTTTATTCAGGGCAAATTCTATCTGCCATGCTTTCTATACAGTGCTTAATAAACTCAGTAAATGGTTTTGACTCTTTGCTGTTAAATACTCAACCATATAACTAGCTTTTACAATGGAATCTATCTGAGTTGTAACTTTTACAAAAAGTTTTTGTTCAAGAAACAGACTTTTTTCAGTTTTGCTGTTTTATCCTATGACACAATCCTTCGTATGCATTAAATTTGGCAGCATATTTTTGTGTATAATACTTTTCAAAGTACAGTCTTTGAAAGCTTGTACAAATTCCCTATAAATTAAGCAGAGTGCCTTAGTATTTGTCTTGATGAAAAGTAGTCATCCGTCCACTTTTCATTGAACAATCTTCTTCCTTCCATAATTTTTTTTTCTTTTGAGGGGTCCTATTTTCTCTTAAGAGATTATAGAAGCCATGCTGTAATTAAAAAATAATAGATAACAAATTATATTTACTTTTATTATGAAAGTTAATTGACAGGAAAATAGAAAGCAAGGCTTTGGCCCTTCCACATTATGGGTGTCTACTTCTTTAATCCAACTTAGTAAACTCCTACAGGCTAGGACTTTTTTTTTGTAGAGACAGAGTCTCACTTTATCACCCTCGGTAGAGTGCCATGGCGTCACACAGCTCACAGCAACCTCCAACTCCTGGGCTTAGGCGATTCTCTTGCCTCAGCCTCCAGAGTAGCTGGGACTACAGGCGCCCACCACAATGCCCGAGGCTGGGTTTGAACCCGTCACCTTCAGCATATGGGGCCGGTGCCCTACTCGCTGAGCCACAGGAGCCACCCAGGCTAGGACTTTTGTATAATTTATCTTCCTATCCTCCATACTACATAATAAACACTGGCTGAATGAAGAAAAGACTGCATAGGGAACTCAATTATCATTTGGTATCCAAAATGCTGAAAATGGCAGCATGATCCATGTCCATTAGAAGCGGTTACCTTTACAATATTGGATATACTTTATACTTCTTTTTGACTACTAGATGCTGTCAGAGAAAATGATTTTACCTTTCAAATTATGTTTTTCCATTCCACCAAGTTTGTCTTCCAGCTCCCCCTTTTCCAGTTTCACTGACTTTGTATCAGCTCCTGAATGTGCCATTCTGTGTCCCAGGGCAGGCCTGTCGCTCCTGTTAACTTCTCTGCCTGGCGTGTGCTTGGTTCTTCCATCTCGTCTCCCAGAGCAGGGCGCTCCGTGTTTTTACAGGACCTAGGCTCGTCTTTCACACCAGCTGCCAACTTCGCACTCACCTGTGACATGTTTGTCTCCCTGCTAACTCCGTAGGCTAAGCTTCATGGGGGCTGGCACACTGTCATTCATACTTTCTGCCTGCTGAAATTTCTAACGTTTAGTGAAAAGGTCTATCAAAAAAAATCAATGGTCAAAAAACAAACAATTCATTTCTTGCTTTATTCACAGGAATTTATTGAGTGCTTGCCACGCATAAGGTAATATGCTATGTGCTAAGGATTCAATGGAGTAAAACAGATGTCTTGGCAGAAAGTATACAAGGTAAGCCCAGAGCATCCTGTACCAGAAAATAAAGATGTATTAAAAAATAAAAGGATGAGGACAAGTCAGAGAACACAGGAGTGAACTTGGAAGAGCCCTCCATATCCAGAGCAGTAACAATTGTACTAACAATATAAATAATATAGTATTGGATGCCTAGCCCAAAATGTAAAATAATACACATTAGTTCCTATAATTGATTAAATGAGTAGATGGATGAGAAAAGACACATCTTCCTTACAGAAGAATTTTAAGTAATATATGAGGCTACTGCCTCCCCTGGGAGCCAGAGCTTAGTCACCCCTATCTCACCCTCTTGAGTATGAGCTGGACTTAGTGAATCATTTTAAGAATACAGCATGGAAAGGGAAAAGCTTGTTTGGGCTGCTATAACAAGTTACCCTAGACTGATTGTATTATAAAAATCAACACTTATTTCACATAGTTCTTGAGGCTATACGTCTGAGACCATGGTGCTAGCATGGTCAGGGCCCTCTTCTGGACTGCAGACTCTTTGGGGAAGAACAAGGCCGAGAGGGCTCTCTGAAATCTCTTTTATAAGGGCACTAATTCCATTTATGAAGGCTCCATCCTCATGACCTAGTCACTTCCAGAATTTCCACCTTTTCATATTGTCACAGTGGGTGTTAGGATATCAACATATGAATTTGGGGGGGACACATTTAGTTCATACCACCCTCTAATATAGTGTTGTGACAAGGGCACATTACTTACGATATACTCTCCTCAAAACACTAAACCCCACTTTGATTTGACAAAATGACTGACCAATCCCCACTGAAGGATATTCTAAAAAACACCTCCCTAGTACTCCTCATAAAGGTCAAAGTCATTAAAAACAAGGAAAGTATGAGAAGCTCTGAGATCCAAGAGGTGCCTAAGGAGACATGGCTCAATGTAGTGCGGTAGTCATCTGAGTTCCTGAAACAGAAAAATGGGCTATACGGAAAAACTAGTGAAATCAAATAAAGTGTAGAGATTAGTTAATAGTAATGAGCAAATATTGATTCCTTGGTAGTAACAAATGTCTATAGGTAATGTACAAGGTTAACAATGGCAGAAACTGAATGAAAGGTATACAGGAACTCTTCATACCACTACTGTATTTTCAACTTTTCTGTAGGTCTAAAACTATTGTAAGAATAGTTTATGGACATTTTTTTTAAGTCAATGCTACTTGATAGTTTATGTAAAGGTGTTTATAATCACTTGATTGGGAGCAAGCAAGAACACAGCAGCTAGAACAAGGCTCAGTATATAGTAAGCAGCAAACAATCTCTATTGAATAAACTTAATAACTATAAAATATTTATATATAATAGAAGTTATTTATTTGCAATTAAAAAGAATTTTAAACATCTTTAAATGTCAAGATTATAGGAGAAATTACTCAAAGGAGGGAAAACAATAATGATTCATTTACTAAAAGTTTCCAAGACATATTCAAATCAGGGATAATTTAAGGAAAGTTGCTGAGGAGGTGGCATATGCAATCAGTTAGCAAGCTGCCCAGCCAAACGGAACATTGCTGGGAGGGAAAGGAGAGGATCAGATTAAAAGTAGGTATGTTTTCTTTTTGTGAACTTTAAGGATTGATACCGTTTTCTCCTTTGCCTCTGGTTTGTTGTGGTGAGCTCTATTCTTCTTACTTTCCCTTGTTTTCTTTATATATGTATGTATGTGGATATATGTGTGTATACACACACTCACATACACCTACATTTTTACATACACTCACACATACAGGCACACACGTATATACACACACATACAAATACAGAAATATACATAAATATATTATTTGCGATCTTTCTCGCATTTCATTTTTCTTCTTCCCTACAACTCTGATTATCTTCTTTTTTTTCCTTTCCTTTTTTTATGACCTGGCAGCCCCACGCTGAAGGTTGCTTCACTTTCCTGTGAACTCCTCAGCCTCTTCTCTTCTGCTCACATGTACCTGACCGACACCTTCCCATCACGTAGTAACATTTTCTTTGGGGACATTCGCTCACCTTTGTGAGCTACTTTGTGATTCACTCTTCACGTGCTTGTCTGTATCTGAAAACAGATGTAGCTCATTGGGCTTGTTAATGCACAAATCTGGAAAATATTGTAGACTTCAACAGCAGAACTTATTTTCTATGAGTAAAGTGATATAACTTGTCCCCGTTTAAAATATATGAGAGCAGAATTATGTAGGAAAAAAATTACCCTGCCAAAATTTTTATCCTGTTCTTTGGAATGCATTTTTTTAAGCCTTCATCAGTTTTCATATAGTTTTATTGCCCAAGGAATCAGAAACTTGGTTTCTGGTTTCCTACCTGGGGGACTCTAGACGAGTCATATAATCCTTTAAATCTCCACGTGCCCGGTAAAGTAGAAACAATCTATAATGCCTAATGGGGCCAAAGAGAAAGTCCATTTGAGTTACAGCTCTATGGCCCTTCCAGTTATAAAATCTGTGATTCTAAGTTTGAATCATCTGTATTTGAGGGGCAGCTTCTATGAATATTTCACTTTGTAAATCCATGAAGAAAAATATAAGATATAATCTTTACCTTCCAGGAATTTTCCATTTGGTTTGGTATGTAAGACACTCATATAACATAGATAACAATACTGTGATGAAGAACATGCTTGAATGTGTGAATTGTGCAGATAGTAAGAGTGATGAGATTTGGAGAGATTAGAGATCCTTGAAGGCTGAATTGGTTTCTGAGGATCTTCTAAAGATTGGGAAACCTGCATGGGAAAAAAAGCAAAAATAATGTAAATTTTGCTCTTAGGTAGAATTTAATTCAGAAATTAGCTCTTTCATATAGTGGGTATGTGACCTTGGATCTTACTTCGTAGGATTTTCACAAAGGTTAGTTAAGAAAGACTGTGATTGACTAAGAGATTGTTTAATAAGGAAACTAATAAATATGCTGTTTTGTTGGAAGTGGAGGATGAAAGGGGAAATTAAAGATACAACAGAGTAGGAGCAGTGCCTGTGGCTCAAAGGAGTAGGGCTCTGGCCTCATATACCGGAGGTGGCAGGTTCAAAGCCAGCCCCGGCCAAAAACTGTAAAAAAAAAAAGCAAAAAAAACCAAAAAAAAAACAGAGTAATGTAGATGCTTCTAATGAAAACGCTAAATCTTAGCGAAGCATTCACGTCATAGGAAAGGAGATAAATTTGGTCTTGACCATGTGTGGTTTTAGGAGTTAATAGTTATCCCAGAGTGAGTTTGTCCTGAAGAGAGCCAGCAAGATAGCTGTGACTTAAAAAGAAATGACATTTTCACTTAATCTGAATTTATTCGAAATGAAACAAATATCCTCAATAGCATTTTCATTTATAAACCAGAAACTGGATCTAGCACATATTTCTGACTGAGCATTTTTAATCTTTTCCCTGTTTTTATGGTACCTTGACACCTGACAGGTTTCAGATCCTTACTGAATAAGAGACCAACAGCTGAGAAAATAAATGTTACGATGAGTTGTGCACAGAGCTACAGAAGCAGGGAGGAAGAAGTAGCAAATGCCACTTGAGAAAAGTAAAGGAAGACTTCACAGAGGAGGTGCCGAAAAGGGTTGGGTCTACAGTGCATATGGGGAAACCTGTCACAGGACCCCCCAAGCTGCATTTGATTAAGATACTTCTGTTTCCAGTTGACATACACGGTGTTCCCTTGTAAAGTATGTGGCACCCTTGACATTTACAAGGAAATTTTTTGCAACATTTCAGAATCTTGAAAGTCACAAATACTAATTAAGAGGTAGAGGCTGAACAGTCAAGGTTTACTCTCTGGTTAAGTGCTTGCTTCTCCGCACGAGCCCTATAGCAGCACAGAGAGATGGGTCCAGACCCCCAAAGGCTGAAAACTCAGGTGCCACGACTCTAGCATACCTTAGAGAAGGCTCTTCCAGCATGGTAGCAGGATTATTCCAGTTCCCCAGAGAGGAATGACACTGTAGGCTAGAGAGTGAAAGAGTCATGTCTGGTCCCCCAGGAGAGTGACTAAGGGCCTGGCGGAGGAGTCAGCTGCACATTCGTTTACTTGGAAGGTATAGTAGAAAGTAAAGGGAAGGGGGGATTGGTGTCAGACCTCCAGTGACATGACCTGATGAGTTACCAGGGACCAAAATGGATTTCTTTCAGTTGGAAAGAGTTAATGGCACAGTGCTGGGAGTGTCACAGACACATCAGCATTTACTTGCCATCAAACAACCTTGTGAGTGAGGTACCATTATTTCTCCCATTGCCAATACAAGGAGAAGTTAGCAACATACTCAAGATCACACAAACTGATAGAAGAGGGTTAACCCAGGACCATGTTGCATCAAGACCCTCTGCTCTGACCTTTTCAATACTTCTTTCTCAGTTAAAGATAGGGGACTATTAGTGGAGTTTATGCAGAGAGGGAAAAGACTGATACTCTTGAGGACTTGCAACTGGCTGGAGACGTGATCTTGTACCAAGGCCATTGCCATGTTTAACTCCTGAGCAGCTCAGGGGCTGTCATTCTCCAAACATTGTTAGGAATCTGTTTTTTGTCTTTCACAGGTTGATGTGGTCCATGACAGGAATTACATGTCAGGACTGAATATACATTACTAGAAATAGATTACATCAGGAAGCCAGATTTATGTGGTTTAAATAGAAGAGAACTGGAAGGAAGACACAGCAGTCTAATCTGTGGTTGAATCATGCACCATAATTAAGCCTCCTCATTTCCTACTCTTTCCTTCTTCATTCTGCAAATGTCTCCATCTGTGACTCATCTTTTTTTACAGCAACATTACTCCCTCGTATTTCTTTTTCTTGTCTTGCTATTTTCTCCATCAATTCTGTCTTTTAATTTTTTAGGAAGACCACATTGATCACTGAAATTATCAAAGAGAAAAGTGGAAAAAACAATTCTTAAAGGACTATTAAGAATTCATGTTATACAGGTTAAGTCCCTCAGTAAAGCCAGAAGTGAAGTTATAATTT
Source organism: Arctocebus calabarensis (assembly GCA_963573935.1). Taxonomy (NCBI): domain Eukaryota; kingdom Metazoa; phylum Chordata; class Mammalia; order Primates; family Lorisidae; genus Arctocebus; species Arctocebus calabarensis. The sequence continues at coordinate 11,916 of CAUYON010097606.1, read as the reverse complement.
AGTAACTGATGTTAGTGAGAATGTTATATACACAATTTACTGCAAGATATGGAAGAGCCTAATTTCTGATGGGAACATTGTTAGGTTCTGGAGATATCAAAATAAAAAAGGCACAAACTTTTTTATGGGAATTAATAGTTTAATGGGTAAGCATAAGGCAAAAAGATGATGTCAACACAATGGTGTTATCATAAGACATATCATGTTACTACAGAAACTCTTCATCCAGCTTCAGGAAGTTATTTGAAGGAAAAAATGAAATCTGAGCTCACTCTTTAAAGATTAATTAGGATTAATTGGGAGAAGGCAGAGGGGTAAGAGAAGGGGTATTTTAGGTCCAGAGGACCCAGTGCATAAGCAAATCACAGAGGGATGGAACCGTTAGGCATATATGGGCAATTATAAACAGTGCAATAATTCTAGAGGCAAAGGTATAGGTGGTAAGAGGCAGGAGCAAGACTGGGGAGACAATCAGGACACATAGGAGAGGACCTTTATGTCTGTTAAGAAGCGTGCACTTCTGGGAAGCTCCTGTGGCTCAAAGGAGTAGGGCGCCGGCCCCATATGCCAGAGGTGGCAGGTTCAAACCTGGCCCTAGCCAAAAACTGCAAAAAAAAAAAAAAAAAAAAAAAGCATGCACTTCTTGAAGCGATGGGGTAAAGGGGTGGTCCCAAAGACCTTCAGAGAATTGTTGCTATCACATTGTATTTTAAAGTGATCCCCTGCCTAGCAATGAGAAGGAGAGATTGAAGGGTAGAAGATCCAAGCCTGGGATGCTCTTCCAGAGGAGACGTGATGGGACCTGCACTTGGCCATCCTAGTGTGAATGAAGGAGGCACAAAGCACTTGGCATGGAGATCATGGGAGGAATACGACATTTTCTCGAGGGTTTTCTAGAACTATTGTTTAGGAACAGCAAAGGTTATCATGACAAGAATTCCAAAACCCTACTGACCCATGGGTTTTGAAGACCCATGTTGAATCCCAGTTCTGCTTTTTCTTCCTTTGCTTTGGTTTCAGGGATTCTTCTTGCTTTTCTGTCCTGCAGTAACTTCTAGCATATTCTTGCTCTTTTAGAGGGACTTTTCTTCTATCATCTCTGTGCCATGGGTCTAAGGCTTCTTGATTCCTACTCAAAAGACAGATGTACCTTTCCTTACCAGTACCTACCATGATTGGAATTAATTAGTAATGCCACTTTTCTATTAATCGCTACTCTTGGCAAATATCAGACATCAACTTTGCTGAACTGAAACATTAAAAGGTATAAGAGAGAGAGAGGAAGATGATACTGAAGGGAAATCAGGAAGGAAAACTGGCCGGAAGGCTGAGGTGAGGCAGCTGCAAGGACCAGACCATGCCAGGTTTCTGCCTATTAAGAACCTCATCACTGAGATGGCTGGATTCAGGACTCTGTTGATAACACTGTGGAACAGTTTCTGATTGCTTCTGAACTACTGTCACTATCAAAGCTCAAATTCCTGGAAAAGAACATGTCTGGTATTGGCTTTGGGGAGATGGGCAAGGAATGATTATTTCTCATTAACTTCCACCAATGGGAAGGTGGGAAGTGTGGCCCTGTCTTCATCTCTAACTCTTTGGAGTTTCCTGTAAAATGGGCAGGCATTTGAATTCTGAATTTTATGTATTTCTGTCTATCTTCCCCTATATGCACAAATGCAGCTGTCTGACACATGAGGCAGACAAGACATTCCACGAGGGTGGAGAATGTCTCATTCTGATTCACTGTTATATCCTCAACATCAGACTAAGTTAATACTAGACAAAAGTCAATAGTCAGTACTCAGCATGTATTTCTTGAATGAATGGGAGAATCAGTGATGGATATAACTTTTTTTAAAAAGGGCATTTTGCTCCTAATCACTATAGAATTTAAGTACATCTGTGTCACCTGACCCTTACCTATTGTTCCTGCCTGCCTTCTGAACTACTCACTGAAATTGCTCCCAATCCCTTGCGTCTTTCATGGGGTTTATCAAAGACCCACTTCTGAACCTCAAATGTTAATAGAGATGGACCACTTAGTCCACACTGACACTTTTCCCTGTCTGAACACTGATCAGCTGACCTGAGTGGACATGGTGAGACAGCTCTGGGGCCTCCACTGCATAAGGGGCTCTGTCAATATTGGCTTTCAAAAGGCAGAGATGAACAGTCTCCTTGGCCATATTTAAATGCGAGTTTCTAATAGGATCTACAGGGATGGACATCATACAACTTTAGAGATATTTGGTAATTCAACCGGTTGTTGTCTCTGACCAACAACAATATTGAAATTCTGGAGAACTCTAATAATGCCTTAAAATGGATTAACTCTTTTCTGACTTCTGGTTGTCTTAAGGAAGGTAATGAACCATATAACGATGACATAAAATACCAGCGTTTTAAGACAGTGAAAACTTAAAGTCATATTATACAACATTCAAACATTGTCATTCCACAAATGATGCCATAAGCTAGAAAATGTCAACATAAAGGCAGCAGTTTAATGCTAATGACCAGTCTTCAGAAATCGCTCTCCTTCCACAGGATTTCTTAACCTAAAGGGCTTTGAAAACATACTCAAAGATTCTGCTGATGGCCTCCATTTCTTGATTAATCTCATCTCACATTTTACTACCTAGGCTGTGTTTTAAAGTTCTTTTAACTTTGGTTATTGGTAGTTGCTTGTTTGAACTGGGATTCATAATTCTCCCTGCTGAGAATGAAATTTGTTCTCAGAATAAAGCACATTCGACTCTTTCTAAGCTGCCAAAATGTGAAGTCTTGTGGTTAGGTATTTTGGAAAACTGGCAGGTTTTGTTTACATATTGTGGTCTTTCTCCAAATTTATCCCACATCCCACACCCCACAAGTCTAGGACCCCTTCCAATGTACTTGGTGTGGGACAAGTGCAAGGCGAAGCCTTCCGCAGTCACCCTTCCATCTCTGAATCAGACACTATCAGTGCCAGAAGAACTTCCCCTGCTTAAGAAAAAAAAATGCTGACCTACAGAAATACCTGAATCTAATTTGCTGTACAAGTGGAAACCTCTTCTTCTCTAGATTGAATGTAGAGAAATTTTTTTCAGTGTTTATAATTTAACAATTGCTTAGAGTCTTTCATCTGAAAGCAATTTATGCATGTTGGGCCCAATTACCTTAACCTGCTTAAAGCTTACCAGTATTTTTCCTCGCAGACCTTGGTGCATTAGTGTTTTTGGACAGAGCCTTTTTACCGAAAGCAAATCTTAAACCTAATCGTAGAAGTGCTTTATGGATTAAAATACCAGAAGATCCGTTTTGTCCAGGAATGAATAATATCTTGCAAAGATAGTGTTTCTGTATACTCTCCTTACACGGATTAAAGTTTCTGGCTTGGAGCTAAATTTACCCATTCCATGTCATATTTAGTCATGAGAGATGTTGAGTCATGAACCCACACTCGTTTTCTGTTACCATCATTTTGGAAGAAAGTAATGTGGCCCATCAGCGGCAAATATGTTATCTTAATTTGGTGCCATCTATTAGTCTAGGGCCATTCACTCCGGCCATTTATATGTCATTTATATGCCATTTATACTGTCAATTCATTCACAAAATATTCATTGTTTGATCCGTGTCAGGCTCTATGATAGGTATTGCAAAGAAAATAATGAAAAGGTAAGACATGTTTCTGTCAGAGATTTTAGAGCTCTGAAGGCAATAACACTTGCAAATAGTTAATTATCATCCGGAGATAAACATATATGTGAAAAGATTCTGACTTAGGAGGAGCACCTGACTAAAATGTAGGACACAAAGGAGGGCTTCCAAAAGAAGGGAGCGCTAAGGTGAGGCAAGATGAATTGGGTCAGATGAAAAGGAGGGAAGAAGGGTTCTGGGGGTAGAAGAAGCATGTTGCGAAGCCCAGAAGTCAGGTGTTCGGTGTTTGAGGAGCTTCGTTGAAGGGTAGAGTGTAAGGTTGCAGTGGTAAAAGATGTTGCTGAGAGGTAAAGACAAGCCAGCTCATTAGGACTTTACAAACCCTAAGACAGAGTCTGGATATTTTCCTAAAGCGAATAGGGAGCTTCAAAAGGGATTTTATATAGAGGAATAGCAGGAATAGATTTGATTTTCAGAATGATTATTTTGGCTAGGGTGTGGGGAGTGGACTGGATGGGAATGGGGCTAGGCTTTGACTGTTGGGAAGCAAAAGGATGTCACTTACTGAATGATGGTAGAGACCATGGAGCTAAAGAGAACCTGAACTGATCTAGAGGGAATCAGTTGGGTGGGTCTGTTGCAGGGACTGACTGGGCAGGGGAGAGATGGGAGTCAAAGATAAGGTGAGGTTTGGCTTAGTGATTTCTCTACTGTTGCGGATATAAACCATTGGCCCAACTTGCATGAATTTTCCCAGGTAATTAGTTTCAGGGCACATAGCTGAGTGGAACCATCTGCACACCCAGCACTCTGGTACGAGTACCCAAAGATACTTAGGGATTGTTACATGATGTTAAGCAGTAAATTAACAAAGAACTAAAATACACCAAATAAACTATACAAAACATGCACAATCTAAATGGCATAAGCACTGAAAAATTCCATGTGACTAATTCCGCGAATACACTTACCTCATGTGCAAACACCGACTTTCAGTGAGAAAGTAATGGAGTAGAGGTCTGTGTTCAGAATCCACGTTTTCTTTAGCACCTCTGGGAGTTCCGACCGTGTAGACTCTAGTGGCAAGGTCACTGCCTCTCCTCTGCCCTTTCCAGTCCACACTCAAGCCCACCTCTGCTCCAATCAGAGCCGCCCAGCTTTTTCTGTTTTGTACAGGAGCATCTGCGGAACATCCTGCTTGACAAAGGTAACCAAAAAAAGGAAAAAACTCAAAAGAAAAAAGTCAAAGCCATTAACCTTTGTGTCCTTGGTGACTGTGCCCTCCAGCTCTCAGAGTTGGGAGCCGTGGCCATCGCATCTCTCAAGGTGCAGTTCCTCTATTCACAAATAAGGCCCCGATTTTCCCTCATATGTTTCAGGATGGTTTAGCTGACCAAATGAGGTTATTGGTGTGAAACTACATTTTAAAAATCAACTTTATGGAAGTATAATTTCTGACCCCCAAACTGAACCCATTTCAAGAACACAATTTCATGAGTTCTAACAAGGTCCACACCAGGGAAAGCATCAGGGGATATTTTCATCACTCCAAAAGATTTTTCCTACACCTTTGCAGTTCACTCCTCCTCTTGCCCTTCCTTCTCCCCTTGCCATCCTGAAACCACCCATCTACTTTCTGTCACTAGAGATTAGTTTGTGTTTTCCAGAATTTTCTATAAATGAGATCATACTTCATATACTATTTGTGTCTGGCTTCTTTTATGCAGCATGACGCTTTTGAAATTCATTCATTTGTTGTAAAAGTGATATACTTATTTTTATTGCTAAGTATCATAACACCATATGGACGTACATTTTATCCATTCACCTGTTCATGGACATTTTGATTATTTCCCATTTTTGGCTATTGTGAATGTATTATACGTGCTATGAATATGCATGCACATGTTTTTGTGCAGACTTAAAGCTCCACTTGAACTGCAAAATGAAATCTAAATAGAAACTTTTATTATTCAAATGTTAAAATCATTCTGGCTTTCATGGGAAATTTTGTCTCATGTAAGAGCAATTTCTGTTTATTGATTTCTTGGGAACAAATTTGGAGTTAATGCATATATTCAGCCTACTCTGAATGCTATCCATATATAACTTACATTTCAAAAGAATTTGCAACATTTCTGATTATAGGTATGTGCAAATAAAATGTTTTATTTGAACTATAAAATTTCAAGCTTATATACCTTCAAAAAATATAGAGAGCTCTTTGTAAAAAGTAGGGTTTGATGAATATATATGTCCAAGCCATGATATTCCCTTGACACATGCACTGAAGTCTCTTTGACTCCATAGGACTTGTGCCCATAAATTGAGAGAAGAATATATGCAGCAATTGTGTTAATCACAATACAGTTATTGTTCAGGTCAAAAGCATCTCAGTGGGGACTTGCATGGAAGGGGTAGGTATTGACCTTGTATTTGCTCTTTGACTATTGAACTTGAAGGAATCCATTTGTTTCCTGCTTAATATTTTGGAATCTTTTTATGTTATACTATAAACTAAGTACTATATAATTAATGATTTCCCAAAGGTTAAAAAATCTGCTCCTTACCTCCTCTTGAATTTTTCTAGATTGCCAAGAAGACATGTAATTTTATTCTCTCTTCTACTTTTATGTGAAAACAGTACTTCTGAATATTTTTGAATAATCTTTTATGTTTAGTTAATGCCTTGTACCTACTTTTATATTTCATTTGTTGCAATATCACATCTCCTGTAGTCTCTGGAAAACTGCATGTGACACTATGGGAGCAGACAGAAAAGTAAAAAAGATATATCTGATTATGGAAATGGGATTAACATGAGGACCTCCTGAAATATATTATTAGGAGACCTATCTCACCCCAAGAGGTTCCTGAATAAACTTTTAAAACTTCTCTTTTAGTCATTGCTGTGGTATCATGCATGTTTTATTGGTAAGAACAAAGCTCATGAAAGTAGCATGTTTGGACTTTGCTCATTTATTAAGTCTTCCTAATCAATTATAACTAATATAGCTAATTTACTGGTGGCCTGTCATTATGGTCTCTTTGGGGGCAATCACTGTGTCTTTTCATTAATGTGATCTCATTGTCAAAGACCATTCCTCAGCTGTGTTTATAATAAAACTTGTTGAATGAAATTAACTGAGGATACCTCACACGCTTATTGATGATAATCTAACTATATAATGTGACTCTAATATCTTACTGACAGAGTTAGTCTCAGACTTAGAGGTGACAACTTTTAAAAAATGTCTGTGCAGGCTTCCAGGTGCCCAAGGGTCCCTGTCTTCCACTGTGGCCGACACAGAAGCACAAGAGGAAAGGAGATATTTCCAGGGTGGCAAGCCCACTCTCTGGGTGTCCTTGGGAGTACTTTTTAAAGAACAGATTTAGAACACAGCCAGAGGTCCAGCAAAGCCCTTCCAAATGCAGCTAACCACACAAAGAGAGACCCAGGATGGGCTAAAATGTGAGACCAGCAGTAAGGGACAACAGAAATGTCCAAACTGGAAACGAATAGTAAAAAATGGAGAATAGTTGAGGAATCTCAGAAGGTACAAGGCCTAAGATATGCGTTTCTGCTTTTTATGGGCTGAGTCTCAAATTCTTTTGATGGAATCCTTGATGATTAGTGGTTCCTGGTTCTGTATCATCCGTGGAATCTATGCCCTCCTCTGGTATGTCCTAGAGCTAGTTCTTAGAAGGCTCCAGGCTTCTTCAGGCCTGTCGTTGGTATAGCATAGCCCTGAATCTACAAGTTCTACAAAGTACGTTATAGTTTATATCTTTTCTTGGATGTGTTTTCAAAGTAGACAGCACATGAAATTTCCTGAACAAATCTCAAGGCCTTACATAGGCTGCAGTCAAATGTGAAGTTGGAAGAGTTTCACAGAGCTGTATGAGAATGCCCATAGTGCAAAGTGTTGCATAGTGCAAAATACTCACTTTTATTAATCACACGTCATGGTCACTGCACTCCCCTCTGAATGTGATCTCAAACTTAAATTAGAAACTGAATTCTCCCGGGTTTCGGCACCAAAACAAAACAAAACAAAAAAGAAACTGAATTCACTTTTCTGTGCCCTCGCCAGGCATGTTCTTTCTGGGTTTCCACCTTCTAGCTGATAGTACTTCCAAACTCCTAGTCCTCCTGGCGATTAACATTCGCCAATCTCATTCGCTCCATCATCTTCTGGCTCTTCAGATTGAGGAAACTGCTCAGTCCTGTCCCTGCTACACGTGTGCTGCCCACATCTGCGTTCTTCCCTCGAGTGAAGTTCCTCATCACCTCTCATATGGACTATTGCAAAGCTATGAATTCCCTCCCAAATTCAGTTCCACTGAGCAGCAAATATTAGTGGTATGGCCAGGCTAAACTCAAAACACATTTCAGGTACTGCTGCTCTCATTTACTAAGTTTTCATAGTTTTACATTGCTTAAAGAAATATAATCCAACTTAGTAGGCTGCCATCTATTTTTGACCTTGTTGTAGTCCTATGCGATAAAAAGGATAAAAGCCCATCAGACCAGTCTTGTGAATTTTGTTCAGAAGCATCACATACTTAAACAAAATCTATTACCTCCCTAGATACTTGTGCAACACCTGGTACCCACAGGATTTACTTTGGGCTATGAGATGACAGGAATATTCCTGAGAGGAGCTTTCAAGAAATCTGTTATTTTCTTAGTAATAATAGGACTAAGCTAAACTAGCTTATGCCATTTTTTTTATCTTTAATAGTTTGTTTTTCTTCCTGAAAACCATTTATGATGGTTAAGTTCTCCATTCCCTGTTGAAAATCTTCACCTCACAATGGCTAAAACATTGTAAGATTTTATTTCTACTTAGGACACCCCAAGTCATCAAACTAATGAATGGGTGAAGATTTAACTAAAACATTGGTTCATGAACTTGAGTGAGACAATGCTTTGCTCCTTAGAATTAGCTCTGGATTAGTCAAGACTAATTTCTAATTAATTACTCAAGGAAAAGTAAAAATAATACAAAATAAAACAAACCCATCTTCATTTCTTTTTTTCTTTTTCTTTCTTTTTTTCTTTTTTTGAGACAGAGTCTCACTGTGTCATGCTCTCAGTAGAGTGCTCTGACATCACAGCTCACAGCAACCTCAAACTCTTGGGCTGACGCAATTGTGTTAGCCTCCCTAAGTAACTGGGACCACAGGCACCCGCCACAGCACCCAGCTATTTTTTGGTTGCAGTTGTCAGTAGTGTTTGGTAAGCCCAGGCTAGGTTTGAACCCACCAGCCCCAGTGTATGAAGCTGGCTCCCTAGCTGCTGAGCTACAGGTGCTGAGCCAACCCACCTTTATTTCTTATATTCACCTGTAACCCCACTGCCTACCATATACAGAGTGACATAAAGTTCCTGTGCTATTTAAAATAGTTTAACATAGTAAATTGCACTTTTAGTAAAATGAACTTTATGGACACTCTGTAGTAAAAGGTCAATAAGATCTGAATAAATAAATAAAATTATTTATAGACTATTTTAACTTTTCAATTCCTTAAAAGAAACTGATTACCCTGAATGAACGTAACTAGGAATTGTTTTACAATTAAAAGATCAAACTCATTAGCCCTTTTCTATGATATAATGAAAACATATCTGAGGTTAAAAAAACTTTCTAGAAAGCACAATTGGGGACACAGAGATAAATAATTACATCAGCAAGTTCATATTCTCTATGAGGTTAGAATTAAAATGGATATAGCATATAAGAAGTGGAAATGGTTAAATAAGTAACCATGTGATCATTAAAATGAAATGCTACTTTAAAGGAAACAGATGGCTTAGTGGGGGAAAAAAAAAACCCTAAATACTATGGAAAGTAAAAAAAAAAAAAATGGTGGATTATCAATAATTGAGGGGATGTATCAAGGCTCTGAGGAGTAGGTAGGTAGGTGCCCTTAAAGGATAGTTCGAATGTTTTTTTCTTTCCTTTTTATGTTTATAGGTTCTAGTCTCACCATCATTCTTTCTGTCCCAGGCAACAGTAAGTTCTGAGGATTATTTTAATCACGAGCTCTCCAGAGTTCTTCTGCAACACTTATATTCATCAGACTTCATGCTGATCCCATGAAATGTCAGCAAACTGCCTAGAAAATAAATGCTCATCTGTTTGACACAAATTACCCCGATTGGGCAGCTACAATTAAGTACATAACAATCTGAAACTGTTGTGCCCTAGAGACCAAGGCCAGCTTCCTATGCATTTTCATTTGGTATTCGCACAACTCAAAAATAATTAGAAATCTTGCTTCTTTCCACAAAAGACTTCTATGAACTGTCAGGAGAAGATACAGAAAAAAACAATTTTGAATATGTGGTTAAAATATTCCTGGAATATCCCAGTGAATACAGAGGGGTTTAAAGATCAAAGAATGTATTTCAGTTTGGGGCTTAAATTATATCTTTCATTCAGCTTCCATGATTCCTGGAATTATTCTGCATATTTGGCTTTTCTGTTAACAACTATTTTTATGGTATTTTTCTTGAGAAACCATATTACCAGACTATTAAATATCTTATAAACTATTATCCGTCTTCTGGTAAAATTCTTTAGTGGTGATTGGATTAGATCCATCAGAGTATTAACCATCAGCGTCCTTTATCATCAGTAGTGAAATGCAAAGCAGGAGAAAAAAAATCTTCTCACTGACTACACAGTCAAGGCTTGTGCGTGGTACCAACCGCACTTTGCTTTCCTGATGCTGGCCAGCATACCCTCATTCTTGCTTCAGCCCACCCCCTACACAGGTGGTGGCTAATGCCTATAATCCTAGCATTCTGGGAGACTGCAGTAGAGGATTTTTTGAGGCCACCTGAGCAAGAGTGAGAATGCTTCTCTACTAAAAATGGAAAAATTAGCTGGGCGTGTTGTCACACACCTATAGTTCCAGCTATTCAGGAGGTTAAGTAGGGAAGATTGCTTGGGCCCAGGAGTTTGAGGTTGTAGTGAGCTACCATGACGCCACTGCACTCTACCCAGGGCAACTGAGTGAAACTCTCTCTCTCTCAAAAAAAAAAAAATACTTATAAAATAAAACCCCCAAATGTTCACTTCCACATACCCTTCTCTTTTTATCATCTCATATAGCCTCTGACTTGCTAATAATTTACTCAACTCTTTTACTCCCAACAAAAGCAAACACTTTCATTAATCAATAGTTTATAATAGTTGGTATGGAGAAATGAAATTAGAAGCTTGAATAAAATAGAAACTCAATAAATGCTTGGCAATCTCCACTTCGATATATTAGCTACTATACTTTAATGTTTAGACAATTGGTAAATGATTTCTTCCAAATGACCATCAGGAAACTATAGGCTTACCTTGGAGATTTTTCAAATTTGGCTCTGACCACAGCAATAAAACAAACACCTCAACAAAGTGTCACATGAAGTTTTTGGTTTCCTAGTGCATATAAAAGCTATGTTTATATTATGCTATTGTCTATTAAGTATATAATAGCATTATGATTAAATAAATGAGCATACCTTAATTTAAAAATACTTTATCACTCAGAAGTGCTGATGATCATTTCAGCCTTCAGCAAGTCATAATCTTTAGTTGCTGGAAGTTTTTTTTTTAAATAATTTTATTAAATCATAATTGTGTACATTGGTGCAATCATAGGGCACAATGTGCTTCATATACAATGAGAAATATTTTGATCATACTGTTACAGATAGCCTTTATGGCATTTTCTTGATCACTATATAAAGACATTGATACTCTACATTTAATAAGTTTCACCAGTACCCTGCTAAGATGCACCGTAGGTGTAATCCCACTAATTGCCCTCCCTCCACCCATCCTCTCCCCTCCCCTCCCTTTCCCTTTTCTCTGTATTCTTGTGCTATAATTGGGTTTTAGCCTTCATATGAAACCTATAAATTAGATTCATATTAGGGCTGAGTACATTGGATACTTTTTCTTCCATTCTTGAGATTCTTTGCTAAGAAGAATATGTTCCAGCTTCATCCATGTAAACACAAAAGAGGTAAAGTCTCCATCTTTCTTTAAGGCTGCATAGTATTCCATGGTATACATGTAAAATTCAATTTATTAATCCATTCGTGGGTCGATGGGCATTTGGGCTTCTTCCATGACTTAGCAATAAATGTTTATTGGGCTGCAATAAACATTCTGGTACAAATATCTTTATTATGATGTGATTTTTGGTCTTCAGGATATATACCCAATAAAGGAATTATAGGATCGAATGGCAGATCTATTTTTA
>CAUYON010097597.1:0-22009 GCA_963573935.1 Arctocebus calabarensis | reverse complement strand
GTGATGCTCTTAGTAAGAAGTACTACTTTTGATAGTACCTTCTGGAACCCCCATTTCCTATGCCTAGGTCAATTTCATGTGAATTTCCTAGGCCTCAATTCCATGAATGGACTGTGTCTATTCATTGATACATTCATTCACCTTGACCCCTGCGGAAGGGACTGTGTTTATTTGTTTCCTTGCCAAGGAACCCATACACCTATGTATACCCTGAGACTGAAAGCCTAAAGGGGGACACAGGGAAAGACCAGGAGAGAAATGGAGAGAGCTTTTCTCTTCCTACTGGAGTTCGCTCTCTCTACCAGGAGCTTTAGTGTTTTCTGTATTCTTTTCTGTAAATAAATTGTCTTAACAATGGAAAATAAAATAAAATAAAAATATAACATAAAATAAAGAAAAAAGAAAAAATGCAAAAAAAAATCAGAGCAGAAATAAATGAAAGTATACATTCCATAATATAAAAGATCAATAAAACAAAAAGATGATGTTTTGAAAAGATAAACAAATTTGACACAACTTTAGCTGGACTAAGAACATACAAATAAATTACATAAGAGATGACAAAGAAGACATTTCAACTGATACTGCAGAAATTGAAAGGATCGTGAGAGACTACCTTGAGTAATTATATGCCAACAAATTGGAAAACCTGATGGATAAATTCCTAGACACATACAACCTACCAAGATTGAATCAGGAATAAATTCAAAAGCTGAATACACAAATAGCAAGTAATGAGAGAAGAAGTAGCAAAAGGATTCCCTTCAAAGAAAAGCCCAAGAGCCAATGGCTTCACTGCTGAATTCTACCAACCATTCACAGGAGAACTAATACCAATCTGACTTAAACTATTCCACATAATTGAGAAGGGTACTACCAAACTCATTTTATGATGCTTCTATCACCCTGATACCAAACCATATGAAGACACAACAGAAGACATAGAAAACTATAGGCCAGTTTAATGAACATAGATGCAAAACTCTTCAATAAAATACCAGCAAACCAAATTCAACAACACATTAAAAAGATTACTCATCATGATAAAGGGGATTTATCCTAAGGATGCAAGGAAGTTTCAACATACAAATCAATCCATGTGATACATTAACAGATTAAGAAGAAAAAACTTATAATAATTTCAATTGATGTTTAAAAGTATTCAATGAAACATAGCATCACTTCCTGATAAAATCTCTTTATATACTGGATATAGAAGAAACTAACCTGAATATAGTAAAAGCCATATGGCAGACCTACAATTGGTATCATACTGAATGGGGGCAAACTGGAAGTATTACTTCTTGTTTCTAGAATAATAAAAGGATGCCCACTTTCATCACATTCAACATATTACTGGACATGCTTTACAAAAACAGAAAAAAAAATCCTAAAATTTATATGGAATGACATAAAACCCAGAATAGCTAAAGCCATACTGAGAAAAAAGAACAAAACTGTAAGAATCAAGTTACCTGACTTCAAATTATACTACAGAGTTATTATAACCAAAACAGGATGGCACTGGCCCCAAATAGACACATAGACCAATGGAACAGAGTAGGGAACCAGAAATAAATCCACACTTATCTTTGACACACCAAGAATACACAATGGAGAAAGGACAATCCCTTCAATAAATGGTGCTGGGAGAACTGGATATCTCTATGCAGAAAAAGGATACTAGACACTTATCTCTCACTATATACCAAAATCAAATCAGAGTAGAATTAAGACTTAAATATAAGCCCTGTGCCTATGACACTACTATAAGAAAACATTGGGGAAATACCTCAAGACATTGGTCTGGGCAAGAACTTTTTTTTTTTTTTGTAGTAGCGACAGAGTCTCACTTTATCACCCTTAGTAGAGTGCTGTGGTGTCACACAGCTCACAGGAACCTCCAACTCCTGGGCCTAGGTGATTCTCTTGCTTCAGCTTCCCTAGGAGCTGGGACTATAGGTGCCTGCCACAACACCTGGCTATTTTTTGTTGCAGTTTGTCCAGGGCCAGGTTTGAACCCACCACCCTTGGTATATGGGGCCAGCACCCTATCCACTGAGCCACAGGTGCCACCCTGGGCAAGGACTTCTTAAGTCATACCTCTAAATCACTGGCAACTAATGTAAAATCAGACATATGGGACCACACCAAACTAAGAAGTTTCTGTGCAGCAATGGAAACAATCAACTAAGTGAAGAGACAACCCACAGAATGCAAGAAAATATTTGCAAACTACCCATCTGATAAGGGATTAATAATTAGAGTATACAAGGAGCTCCAACAACTCAATAGGAGATAAATAATCTGACTTTAAAATGGGAAAATGATCTGAATAGACATTTTTCAACTGAAGACATAGAAATGACCAACAGTTATCTGAAAAAAATTAATCAAAACTACAATGACTTATTGTCTCATCCAACTTAGAATGGCTCTCATCCAAAAGACAATAATAAATGCTGGCGAGGATATGGAGAAAGGAGAACCCTCCTACATTATTGGTAGGAGTGTAAATTAGTGCAACCATAATGGAAAGGAGTTTGGAGTTTCCTCAAAGAACTGAAAACATAACTACAATATGATCCAGCAATCCCACTGCTGGAAATATATACAAAAAAGGAGAATCTATAAGAAAAATAAAAACAAAAAGGAAGGATTAAAGAGCTAATGCATGCGACAACATAGATAGACATTTAAATTATTATACTAAGTGAAAGAAGCAAGTCAAAAAAGAGCCAATACTGTATGACTTTATTTACATAAAATGCTCAGGATAAGAAAATTAAAACCAAGATGAGATGCCACTACATACACTGAAATGGATAAAATTATAAAGACTAATCACCAAATATTAGAAAGCAGGAGACACAAGTGCTCTGTTATCCATTGTTAGTGATGAGTAAAGTGGCACAGCTACATTAGCTGTTACAAGGGTAAACATACATCTTACATCTGACTCAGCTTGACTCCTAAGAATTCATGCAAAATAAATTACCAACTACAGCTAGGTAGTCATCAATCTTGAGAACTAACTACTGGCAGTAATTTACATTGGCCTCAGACAGTTCTTGGAGCACCAACATGTTTCAAATCCTTGTCTCTTGGTTCCCACATTTGCACTTATAGAATCCTCAAGACTATACTTAGACATAATTGAAATGAAGATGTTTAGGAAAGCTAAGCTTAAGTGCTCTATTTTTTTCCTACATTGTACCCAGGTATTTGACTTGGGTTAATACAAACATACTAATTTCCTTTGAAGTATGGCTTCTTTATTTATTGTTTGATAAATTCTAGGGGAAGATCTTTGCAACTTTTATTATAAATGATTGAAACATAAACTTACATATGTCTGGGACAAGTCCATCTAGAAAGGGGATAAGTGAAGGAGGAGAGAGGACCCTGCTGAAGACCACCCTAATTCTCTAAACTTATCCTTTATGATTTGTAAGCAAGGTTTCAAGTAAGATAAATTTTGTCTTTGATTAATAGTAACTTCTGTAAATACATTTCCTTTATAATCCTCTAAATAAGAAAGATTTGTCAAGCAGCAAAATCATAGCTTTAAATATTATTGTGTTAATCCATTAATTACACCCCTAAATACTATACACATTTCATAGATACTAAGTCCAAAATTTCAATGTTACATAAGCCTCCTAAACATGTGTGCAAATTTTGGAGGTACCCATTAATAGGGTTGTCCCTTAGTATCTGTGGAGGATTGGTTGTGGCATAGTCCCCTGGATACTGAAATCCACTGATGTTTAAATCCCTTATATAAAATAGCATAGTATTTGCATATAACCTATACACATCCTTCCATGTACTTTGAGTCATCTCTTGTATCTAATACAATATAAATGCTATATAAATAGGTGTTATCATACTATATTATATTGTTGTTACTATTATTTTTATTATTTCATTGCTTTTAAAATTTCAGAGTATTATATAGACACAAAAGCTTTATTTTTAATTTTTTAATAATATTTTTTATTCCTAGTTTGGTTGAATTAGCAGATATAGAAACCAAGGATACAGAGGCCACTTGTATTGGAATTGGATGGAAAACACTTAGTTTGACATAATTTGCTCAAATAGATAAGAAACATTGACTTAGGACCATGAATGTACACCAATAGTTAAGTGACCCAGTAAATATTTAAAGTAAATGAGTGGCTGGAGTCAAAGATATTTTCTGAAACCAGCACAGTGCTTTGCCCTGGTGGAAGCTCTGCCCTCACTGCAATTGAACACTGGCAGCAGTTATAGCAGCCTTAGTCCTTGACATCCACAGTAATCACAAGTTTTGAAATTTCATCCTCTAAGATGCCACTACAACCTATAATCTTTCTATGGGATGATGAAAGGGTCACATCACTTTGGTTTAAAACTCCAAGACAAAGATTTCTAGGAAAGAAAGAGTAGACAAAGAAGGGTCCACCACTACTGATCTCCTTACCTCTAATCCGGGATGGCAGGTACCCAGCAATGAGTATTATAGAACAGACTGTGAAACTCAGGAGTTGAGCAGTTGTTGAGTTCAACATATAGCCACATCGAGATATACAGCAACGTCGAGACATATACCCTAGAATAGAGAAAGTTAGAACTGACCAGAACACAGGTGTGAGGGTGTCACTAGCCTAACGACAACTAACTGAAATTTGCAGGAGTCATTGCCTCAGACCCACTCAACCAAGGCAGGGTTAAGGCTGTGAGTTTGGTTTGTGAGGGGTGGTAGGTCTGATGGAGATTGAATTTACAGATGGAGTAAGGCTAAAAGGAGTTTCCTTTCCTAATTCTCATTACCTAATCTAGCACAAAATTAAACTCACTGGTGAAACTAGAAAGAGATCTGAGAAATCCTCATCAATTGCTTGGGATTCTGAGAACCTGGGGCTTGGAAGGAGGCAGCTGTGTTTGCCAACACTGAGTTGGCTGAAGAAAAGAATTTTCTTGGATCCACAACTTGAGGGCTGGAAGAGCCTGGCTCCTAAAGTCCTGTGGGAAACACCTCCTTAGTTTGAACCACCATGTCAAGGGGCTCATTTTCAAAAGCTAAATAGAGAATATTAAAATATTTTCCCACACGTAATTAATCTTTGATGTATACCATCTTCTAGAAAAGAATGGCAAAAATTTTATAAAGTTTAAGTAACTGGACATATATTTTAGAGAAGCTTGTGTAGAGCAATTATGATCTCAAGTCTCTGTAAGACTTCTTTGTGATTCCAGAGTTACAATTTGAAATCAGGCATAGAAATAAATCTCTATATATCTCAAATGTATATAAACAAATCTGTATAAGTTATAAAAGGAATAAATTTCCCACAATTACCGTGGTATAGGCTGACTCATGACAAACTGACCTTCTCAAACATGAAGGTGTATAAGAACAAAATTAAAAACAAATACTAGACATCATAGCTTAATGATTAGAGTATGAGATTTGAAGCTAAACATATCTGTAGTACAATCTGGGTTTTGCCACTCACGAACTCTGTGATCCATGGCAACCTTATCCTTAACCTGTAACAATAATAGAAGTGGTTTTTAGGATTAATTAAGATAAATTTTGTAAAATGATTATCACAATGCTTTACATAAGGTAGCCACTCACTAAATGTGGTGTAGAGGTTTAAAGGGAATAGGCATGATGGATTGTAACTTCTCCTTTGACCCAAAGAATATTTGAATCAATGGTAAATTTTATCCTACCTATAGGATTTTGAATTCACATGTGTAAGTGTACTATCTCCTTATTACTGTCTGTTAAATTGTCTTCTTAAATCTCCTAATTTATATCCTTCTCATCTAGCAGTTTTACTTGTCTATGTTGTCTTGACCTTTAAGCAATATGGGTATGAACTATGTGAGTCCATTTATAGGTTTTCTTCTGCCTCTGCTCCCCCAAGACAGCAAAACCAACTTTTCCTCGTCTTCTTCCTTCTCAACCTACTCAGTATGAAGACATTGAGAATAAAGACCTTTATAATGATCCATTTCTACTTAATGAATACCAAATCCTGTATATTTACTCTTTCCTATGTTTTTCTTAATATTTTCTCTTCTCTAGCTTATTTAATTGTAAGGCTATAGCATATAAATACATAGAACATGAAAAATATGTGTCAGTTGTTTACATGATTGCTAATGTTTCTGATAAACAGTATTTTTTTTAGCTGAATTAAATTTGGGGAAAGTCTAAAGTTATGAATGGAGTTTTGACTGGGCAGGGGGTCAGAGCCTCTCTCTTTCAATGCTGTCCAAGGATCTACATTGTATATTTCCCTTGGTCATAGAATGTGGAAAGAGTTATTCTTAAGAATATCTGATGCCCTTGTACCATATTTATCATGTTATCATTTCCAAGAACTCATGTATTTGTTTAGCCACAAAATAGAAGAATTATCATTGTTATAGAGGACCTGGTGCTGTCTTATGAACCTATCTCTATTTCATATTAATTTTATGCAAGACCCTAAATGTGGGAAGTTGTAATTTTGAAAACCAATGATAATCTGAATAAGCAAGAAGATTATTACAAAATTAAGTGCATAGTAAATCAAAATTCACAGAATTCATCCATCACTAAATGATTTTGATGAAGCAGAGGTTGCTTCCACTTCATTTTGACTGAATGGGCAATTTCTTAAGAGAGAAAGCATGCCTTTGAGGATATAAAAGTAACTGTTGATCTGAAAATCCCAGTAGACATCTATATTGACCTCATCCTTAAAAAAACATCAATTCTTGGGAAGCTCATAATTAATAGGTGTGAAGTTCAACATATCAAAATTGATAAATAAGCCTTAAATTTTCCCACATAAGGCATAGCATTGAGGGAGAAATGTCACTTGGCTTTGTATAAGCCCATGTGAGTTAGGCATCTATTAGGAGAGATTCCATATTGATTCCACCCAAGTCACATCAGTTACCTTTCTCTATACAATACAGCAAGCACACATACACAACAAGAAGAAGGGTGATTATACACAGAATTACAGTCAAAGATGTCATCCTTGTGTAGTCTCGATTAAATAGCACACCTGAAAGAAAGAACATGACAATAGGGAGATCAATATACTCACAACACAGAGCACCACTGGATTAGGAATTTGCTGCCAATAAAGAAGGATTCTCCTTTAGTTCTTGGGGATGTTTATTTTTTATTAGGATCAGGGTAGACATGGATGGAACTGGTTTAGTGGCAACACAGACCAAGTACAAACCATTAAGCTTGTCTTGGGAATAGAATTCATACCATGATTGTAGTGAGTTGAAAAGAAGTCTCTCTCCCGGTCTCTCACTAATGATTTCAGTACAAATGTGTCATGGTTATAAAAGGAACAGCTGGATCTATTCCCACTTCTTCTGTATTGTATACCAGTTTCATCATTGAAAATATTCTCATTAGGTTGAAGATGCTCATATTATCTCTTAAGCTTGGTCTCCTCCACAGTATTTTAAATGTCTGTGTCTAGTTCCTAGTAAACACTTTTCCTCGCAAGTCTTATAGACATTGTGTTATTTCCAAGATGTCATTCCACCAATTTTCCTGACCATGTGGAAATTAACTTTTCATGACACAACTGCATAACTTTTGAATCATTCTTCATTTTATAATTCTCCTTCACCATACATTTAATCCATCAGTAATTCTCATTCATTTAAAATATTTACAGAATCTTTCCAACTCTTACTACCTTTTATGCTATATTGATTTCTCCTATTATTGTTATGCAGTCATATTTGGTCAGGGAAAATTTATTTTTTTATTTTCATTTATTTATGTATTTATTTTTGAGACAGAGTCTCACTTTGTCACCCTTAGTAGAGTGCCATGTCATCACAGCTAACAGCTCACAGCAACCTCCTACTCTTGGGCTTAAGGGAGTCTCTTGCCTCAAGCCTCCGGAGTTGCTGGGACTATAGGCGCCCACCACAATGCCCAGCTACTTTTGTTGCAATTCTCATTGCTGTTTTAGCTGGCTGGGGCTGGGTTCAAACCCTCTTCCCTTGGTGTATGGGGCCAGTACCCTACCTACTGAGCTACAGGCACCGCCCAGCAATATTTATTTTTTCAGCCCATTTTCTAATCATCCAAGGTTATTAGAGAGGACTTTTAAGAGTAAAAGCTGTGCTCTCAACTTTCTGAAGTGGCAAATCTGCCCCACTCATTACCCTGTTCCAGTTATCAACTTCAGTTTATCTGCACAGGTAATGGCTAATGGTACCTTAGTCACACACAGGACACAGCCTTTTTCTGATTAGTCTTTGACATCCCCTCGCCATGCCTCTAATGAGTGAAGAAGAATGAACCAAAAACTAGGCAACCTGTGTTTAGTCCCACATTTTACTTGCTTCTCTTTATATCTGTGTATGTATAAGTGGCCGTGATAATTCCCTCTAACAGAATTTTCAGAAAGCTTTAAGGGACAGCATTAGTATTCAATATGACATTACAGAAAGCTAAGATTTTTTTCTTCTAATTCATTTGAGATTTACAAAAACCAATTAAGTATGATTATACGCTCTACCAAGATGAGAAAACTTAAATTCAGGAAGATCAGTGATGTTCCTTAAGTTACTGAGCTAGAATCTTGATGACTTTACATACAAATATTGTGAAAGTCTAATGAGATAATGAAGTTTCAATGTCTTTGATGATGTAGTGAGTGTTTAAATTAGGGGATATTATTGTCATTTTTTTTCTTGTAAAGCCCTCCACTTAGCACCTGACAGCATCTGTAGTACTACAACTGCAAAAATTGTAAAGTAAATTCAATTGTAAAGTCAAAAATTCAAAAGTGTTGGCAATGTAGTAAGACTTTTAACTTTATTATCCTATTAATTTTCCTTTAAGTTTGCATGCTGACCACCAAACCCCACCAACTGACACTCACTTGCTAGGATGATACGTGTTCGTTTCTCTTCACCTGTTAGTGGGTTGTAAATGCAGCAAGTAATATTGCTATATGATTGACTTCTGAGGAGAAGAGTCATCTTCATGTGGAATAATCCAATTCCATCCTGTGAGTAAGATTTTGATGAATGTGGAACTACCTCCCCACTGCTGTCTCTCCACTCCATTTGGGGTTGTGGGAACCATCCTCTTGAGGTACATTCCACCATGAGTCCCTCAGTGCGAGGATGTTGAACATGGATCTGTGTCCCCAAGCCATGTGCTGGTCAGAAATGAAAATCAAAGGTAAATACAGTTATCCTTTCAGTTGAATTTGGAAAGTTGAAAGGAAAAGAGTCTCAGTGTTCTGCATTCTAACGAATGGATAATACTAAAATTTTCACTTAAGTTACAATTTAGATTAACTGGTCACTGTGCGTTGTCTATTCACCATGTAAACATAATGCAGTAGATATATGAATTTATATTACTATTTGTAAGTTTCAAAATACTTCTTAAAGTGTGAGAAGTAAAAGAAATGAAAAGGAATCACTGCAATAATTTCAGCTCTTGAGGTCACAAGGACACTGATATCTGATGTTCCACAATCACACATACCTGCCACACTTAGGTTCATGGTGGCCATGTCGCTAAAGCCACTATCATTAAATAAACACTGGGAAGGTCCATCATCAGACATGCTGATATTATGAATTCTGAGGGTTACTTTGCCTTTCTCAATGTTCTCTTTCACAATCTCTGTGTGATTTTCATATTCTAGGGTAGCTTCTTCATTTAATTCTTGGCCACCTCTGTAAAGGCGAATGGGTTTGGAATGTTCACCCCTGAACCAGTGTACTTCCATGTGCTCTGCACTCTGTGGTGGGAACAACTGGCAGCTGAGCATAGCCTTTCCTCCTACTACAGCTACCAAGTGTCCCATGGGAGTGGTCACCATTAATCTCTCTGTGGAAGATGAGAGAAAACCAAGATAACTTTGAAGTCAAATGCAACCCTGTTTTGGGGTTGAACACACCAAATTCTGCCTATCTGTCTTGGTTGTGCTAAATGTCCAGGTCTGAGTATACCTATTTCTTCTTAAACCAAACTTTCTGTTTTGAAAATACCAATTACTGAAAGGTGGGAAGGGGGAGATGGCTGACTGGAGCTAGCTTTTAACAGAAGCTCCCATCCAGAGGGAGAGATAATTGCCAGAACCCAATAAAGCTGAAGGTTGGGAGCTGAGCTGATAGAGAAGATTGATAACAGCACATCATCCCTGCTAAGACAAACTGTGACTCCAAAGAAGCAAATTTCAGGTACAAAATGCATCCCAAAGAGGATGAGTTTCTATCCTCTCCCCCAAGAGAGTGATTTACTGTGTGATCTCTATAAGTAATCAGTGAGCTGAAGACCTCTGTCTCACCTCACAGGAGAGAGTTGCTGGAGGCTGGGACTCCTTCTCAAGAGAGACCCTACTGTGAGCCTGGGCATTCTCCTGCCTGCACAGAGGCTCTGGAACTGGTGCCGTGGCATGGGAACTGGCCCAAGGTACCTGCCACATAGCATCAGTGATAGTAGAGTGAATCCACTGGGGTCAAATTTTAGACAGACACCTCCCCAATTCTGTGGACTGCCAGAGGGATACAGACCTCACCCTGCAGAGGTACCAGAGGAGCAGTGTGTGGCTGGGGCATAGGCATGGTTTCTGAGGGAGAAAAGCATTTGCTGGTTTGTAAACCTCTGGCTCAGAACAAACTCAGGTGGAACACTTCCCAGTTTCCATTGAGCACCCGAGGTAGTCAGGCTTTAGAAGTAGATGACAAGGGATCCAAATAAGCCCAATTCAAAATAAAAAGGAGATATTACAACTCATACCAGAGAAATATAAAATATCATGCATGAATACAACCAAAATGTAAACACACAATCTATAAAACATATAGAAAATGAATAAATTCATGGAAACACACAACCATCCACTATTGAATGAGAATAAAGAGAAATCTTGAACAGTCCAATTTTGACCAGCATGATTGACGTAGTAGTAAAAAATAACCTCCTAATAAATAAAGCCCCAGACCAGACGGATTCATAGCTACATTCTACTATATCTACAAAGAATTGATATCTATCCTACAAAAATTATTCCAGAACATTGAAAAGGAGGGAATCCTTCCTAATTCGTTCTATGAAGATGGTATCACCTTGATACCAAAGCCAAGAAAAACAAAACAAAAAAAGGAAAATTGAAAGCCAATATCCTCATGAATATAGATATAAAAATCTCCAATAATACCAGCAAACCTAATTCAATAGCACATTAAAAAAAAAATCCACCATAACCAAGTAGGTTTTGTCTCAAAGATGCAAGAATGGTTCAACATATATAAATCAATTAATGTGATTCACCACATAAACAGAAGCAAAAACAAAGACCATATGATCATCTCATTACATAGAGAAAAAGTATTTAAAAACTCCAGCACACTTTCATGATTAAAAAAAAAAAACCCTCAACAACAGAGGAATAGAAGGAACAGCCTAAAAATTACAAAAGTCATAGATGATAGTCAAACATAAAACCAATATCATACTGAATGGGGAAAAGCTGAAAGTATTCTCTAAACATCTGGAACAACAAAAGTGTTCACAACATGACCACTTCTACTTCACATACTAGAAGTGCTAGCTGGAGAAATCAGGCAAGAGAAGGAAATAGAGTATCCACAAGAGGAAAGAGGAAGTAAAACTATCCATTTTCACTGATGATTTTATCTTGTATATAGAAAATCTCCAAAGACTACATCAAAAGACTTATAGAACTGATAAATAAATTCAGCAAAATCTCAGGTTACAATAACAATATGTACAAATTAGGAACATTTCTGTATACTAGTAACAGGAAAGCTGAGAGTCAAATCAGAGATTCAGTACCATTTGCAATAGCTACATCTTCACCACATCTGAGTCTGGTTTTGAAACTTGCTCTTTATCTTATAACTGTATGCTATTTTTCCTTTTAGTGTGCCTTGCAAGTTTATGTTGATAGCCAAACATCATGTATTGTGTAAAATTAATTCTGGTGAAAGGCTTTCAGTGACATAGAGATAACAGTTGGGAGCAAGGGAAGCTTTCTGTAGTTCTTAGATTAGTACTCTTCCCTTGGGCTGTAAATTTCACCAATGCTTTTCAGTTCTTAAGTGGGAGCTGATGGCTATAAGGGACTGTACTTGAATATTTCCCTTCCCTCAAGTCACCTCAAGTCAGTTAGATTCTGAGGAAACACCACGAGGTTAGGATCTGATAAACTATCTTCTCTTGAGGGTAAGACTTGGTAAGAAGAGTAAATTTCAAAATGGTTACTTTCCTTTTTCTCATGCCAGAATCATAAGAAAAAATATTCACAGTATTTATTGTAAACATCTGGTACAAATATTGGGGTAAATGATAAAATTGTGAACCATACTCCCATGCCTGGAATCCTCTGGAGTTTTTTTTCTTTGTCATTTGTACATAGATCATGAATACATTTATGTCATTATGGGATTCAATGTGTTGATTATTTGTACAAATTGGAATGCTTACATCCTACTAATCAACATACCCTTCACCTCATTTACCCAATCACAGCATTAAGACATTTTGTTTTACACCTGATAGATCCAAGTTGTACTTGCAATATGCTCCATAGGTGTGGCCCCCCTACTAACCTTCCCTCTATCAACCCACCTCCCTTCATTTTCCTCTCCATCCTCCTCCCTGCTTCATCCTAGGCTATAGTTGTGTTTCATTTTTCATATGTAAGTGGTTTCACAGTAGTACTGAGTACATTGGATGTCATTTTTTTTCCATTCCTGAGATTCTTTACTAAGAAGAATATTTTCCAGCTCCATCCATGTAAACATGAAAGAGGTAAAGTCTCCATTTTTTAATGCTGCATAGTATTCCATGGTATACATATACCACAATTTATTACTCCATTCATGGGTCGATGGGCACTTGGGCTTCTTCCATGACCTGGCAATTATGAATTGAACTGCAATGAACAATCTGGTGCAAATATCTTTATTGCCAAATGATTTTTGGTCCTTTGGATATACACCTAGAAGAGGAATTGCAGGGTCAAAAGGCAGGTTTACATTTAGATCTCTGAGTATTCTCCCAACTTCTTTCCAAAAGGAATGTACTAGCTTGCATTCCCACCAGCAATGCAGAAATGTTCCCTTTTCACATCCACTACAACATCTGTAGTTTTGGGATTTTGTGATGTAGGCTACTCTTACTGGAGTTAGATGGTATCTAAGAGTGGTTTTGGTTTTCATTTCTCTGATTATTAAAAATGATAAGCATTTTTTCATGTGTCTGTAGAACATGTGCTTGTCTTCTACAGAGAAGCTTCTGTTAATGTCTCTTACCCACAATGAAATGGGATCACTTGTTTTCTTCCTAGTAATAAGTTTGAGTTCTCTATAGATTCCAGTTATTAAACCTTTGTCAGAAATATAACTTGCAAAAATCCTCTTCCATTCTGAGGGCTGTCTATTTGCTTTACTTAGTGGGTTCTTGGCAGTGCAGAAGCTTTTTAATTTGATCAGATCCCAGTAATGTATTTTTGATGTTTCTTCAATTGCCCAGGGTGTCCTCCTCATAAAGTATTCTCCAAGGCCAATTTCCCAAGTGTTTCCCCTGCACTCTTTCTAAGAATTTTTATAATTTCAGGGCTTAAGTTTAAGTCCTTTAACCAGTCAGAGTCAATTTTTGTTAGAGGAGAAAGGTGTGGGTCCAGTTTCAGGCTTCTACAGGTCACCAATCAATTCACCCAGCACCATTTATTGAATAGGGAATTTTTCCCCGAATTTATATTTTTGATAGGCTTGTCAAAGATCAAATGATGATAAATGTCTGGGTTCTCCTCTTGGTCTTCAATTCTGTTCATACATCTACCTCTCTATTTTTGTGCCTGTACCATGCTGTTATGATCACTGTCGATTTATAGTATAGTCTGAAATCTAGAAGCATGATTCCTCCCAATTTGTTATTATTTCTGAGTAATGTCTTGGCTATTCAAGGTTTGTTCTGTTTCCATATAAAACGAAGTGCTAATTTTTCCAGGTCTTTAAAGTATGACAGAGGTGCTTTAATAGGGATCACATTAAATCTGTAGATTGCTTTAGGTAGTATAGACATTTTAACAATGTTGAGTTTTCCCAGCCATGAGCATGGTACATTTTTGCATTTGTTAACATCTTCATCTATTTCTTTTCTCAGAGTTTCATAGTTCCCTTTATAGATGTCTTTGACATCCTTAGTTAGATACACTCCCAGATATTTCATCTTCTTTGGCACTATTGTAAAGGGAATAGAGTCCTTTGATTGTTTTCTCCCCTTGACTATTGTTGGTATATATAAAGGTTATAGATTTTTGAGTGTTAATTTTGTATCTTGAGACATTGCTATATTCCTTGATCACCTCAAGGAGTTTTGTAGTTGATTCCCTGGGGTTTTCCAGATATATAATCATATCATCTACAAAGAGTGAAGTTTGATCTCCTCTGGTCCTATTTGAATCCCTTTGCTTGCATTCTTGTGCTTGATAGTGGTGGCTAAGACTTCCATTACAATGTTAAAATGTGGTGGAGACAGTGGGCATCTTTGCCTGGTTCCGGACCTGAGTGGAAATGATTTCAATTTTACTCCATTTAATACGATATTGGCTATGGGTTTGCTGTAGATGGCCTCTATCATTTTAAGAAATGTTCCTTCTGTATCTATTTTCTTAAGCATTCTGATCAAGAAAGGATGCTGGATATTATCAAAAGCTTTTTCTATGTCTATTGAGAGAATCATATGGTCTTTGTTTTTTAATTTGTTTATGTGATGTATTATATTTATGGATTTACATATATTGAACCATCCTTGGGACCCTAGGATGAAAACCACCTGGTCGTGGTATATTATTTGATGTGTTCTTGGATTCCGTTTGCTAGGATTTTATTGAATGTTTTTGCATCAATATTCATTAGAGACATTGATGTATAATTTTCTTTTCTTGTTGGGTCTTTTCCTGATTTGGGTATCAGGGTGATATTCGCTTCATAGAATGTGTTTGGGAGTAATCCTTCTTTGTCTATGTTTTGGAAAAGGTTAAGTAATATAGGTACTAGTTCCTTTTTAAAGGTTTGGTATAATTCTGATGTGAAGGAGCTTTGTTTTGAGGGAGATTTTCTGTAGTTGATGCTATTTCAGAACTTGTTATAGGCTTCTTCAACATTTCCATTTCTTTCTGGCTAAATCTAGAAGAGTGGCATGTTTCCAAGTATTGATCTATTTCCTTCAGATTTTCATACTTCTGAGAATAGAGTTTTATGTAATATTCATTAAGTATTTGTTGAATTTCTGAGGAATTTGTTATTATTTGGCCTTTATCACTTCTGATTGATGAAATTAGGGATTTTACACTTCTACTTCCTGTTAGGTTAGCCAAAGCTTTATCTATTTTATTGACCTATTCAAAAACCAGCATTTTGATCGGTTGACCTATTGTATGATTCTTTTGTTTTCAATTTCATTTATTTCTGCTCTAATTTTAGTTATTTCTTTTCTTCTGCTGGGTTTAGGGTTGGAATGTTCTTCCTTTTCCAGTTGCTTCAGATGCTCCATTAAGTTGTTGATTTCCTCTCTTTTCATTCTCTTGAGGATGGCTTGCAATGCTATGAATTTCCCTCTTAGGACTGCTTTGCAGTATCCCAGAGGTTCTTATATTTCATGTCTTCATTATCATTTTGTTCCAAAAATTTGGTAATTTACTTCTTGATCTCATTTATGACGCAGCTATTGTTCAGCTGATTTTACTTAGTTTCCATGCTTTTGTATGCGTATACAGATTCCTGTTGTTACTGAGTTCAACTTTCATTTCATGATGGTCCAGGAAAATACAAGGAATGATTTCTATTCTTTTAAATTTGCTGAGGTTAGACTTGTGACCTAAGATGTGATCAGTTTTGGAGGATGATCCATGGGTTGATGAGAAGAATGTGTATTCAGTTTTGTTAGGATGAAATGTTCTGTAGATGTCTGTTAAATGCAAATGTTGAATGGTTAAGTTTAAGTCTAAAATTTCTTTAGGAGGATCTATCCAAAAACATTCTTTGCCAAAGAAATGTTAAAATCTCTGACTATTATGGTGCTGGAGGAAATCAAGTTGCTCATGTCTGTTAGAGTCTCTCTTTTAAACTGAGGTGCATTCTGGTTGGGTGCATAAATGCTAAAATTGAAATCTCATCATGTTGAGCATTGGCCTTAACAAATATGAAGTGACCGTACTTATCTTTCCTTACTTTTGTTGGTTTAAATCCTATTGTATCTATGAATAAAATTGTGACACCTGCTTTTTTCTGATTTCCATTTGCCTGGATTATGGATGACCATCCCCTCACCCTGCATCTATGTTTATCTTTTAAGGTAAGGTGAGATTCTTGAATGCCTCAGATCTGTGGCCTAAGTTTTTGTATCCAGTCAGCCAACCAGTGCCTCTTTAGAGGGCAATTTAAGCCATTCACATAAATTGAGAGTATGGATAAGCCAGATAGTATTTTGGGTATCGAGTTTTTTAAAAGTCCAGTGGACATTTTAATGCTTTTGCCACTGTGAAAGTTGGAATTTGATCAAAAGTTTCTGAGTGAGTTTATGTTTTTGGTGGAGTATTATGCTGTTCATTATGGAGGATAGGCCTGAGAATATCCTGGAAAGATGGTTTAGTTATGGCAAATTTCTTCAACATATGAATGTCATGAAATTATTTAATTTCTCCATCAGAGATGTAACTCAGTTTAGCTGGATACAACATCCTGTGTTGAAAGTTATTTTGTTTAAGAAGATTAAAGGTCAGCAGAGAGATCTGCAGTCATTCTAATGTTCTTCCCCTTGTAGGTTATGGTTTTCTTCTGTCTGGCTGCTTGCAGAATTTTCTCCCTCATATTAACTTTGGCAAAGCTAATTATAATGTGTCTATGAAAATTTTTATTTGGGTTGAGTTGTACCAGTCTTCTGAAACTGTCTGTTACCTGAATTTCAGAATCTCTTGGCATGTGTGGAAAATTCTCTTTGATTATTTCATGAAGTAAAGCCTGTGTATCCTTCACAGGAACCTCATCACCTTCAGGTATTCCTATAAGGTGAATATTAGGTCTCTTAAAATTATCCCAGAGCTCTCTGAGAGAATGACCCATTTTTGTTCTCCACTTTTTTTTCCTTTTTGAGCATTTGGGAGCATTCACAAGCTTTGTTTTCAATGTCAGAGATCCTTTCTTCTGCCTGCTCCATTCTGCTAATGAGGGATTCTACTGTATTTCTCAGATCTTTGAGGGTTGCAAGTTCTTGCCTCAATGTGTCAAAATCTTTGGTGATTTTGTCTTTGAATTTGCTGAATTCTTAAGACATCTTTTGAATTACTCCTTGAAATTTGAATTCCATCTTTACCTCCTTTATGTTGACCTTATTTGCTATCCAAATTCTGAACTTGATTTCTGACATCTCAGCCATTTGTTTATGAATGGGATCTTGTGCTGTGTCTGCCATATCGTTCCTTGGGGAGTAGATCTACTCTGATTATTCATATTGCCAGAGTTTTTCTGCTGATTCCACCTCATGATTGTTTTTCACCATTGGCTAGATGGGTAGGTAAGGTGATATTGGATTGGGAGTTCCTGGAGTTGTGGTTAATTATCCCTTTGTCAAGGATCTGGGACTGATGACAGCAGCTTTTTCCCCTATAGCTTTGCAAAGGACCCGTATAGTATTACAGTCTGAGGCTGAGGAAACCAGCTTAGTGTGGTGGGTTTAGGTGGCTCTGTCTTGTATTCAGCTGGTACTTGTCTGATCCTAGTGGATCAGTGACTCTGGTGATGTCTTAGCTGTGCAGAAATACAAGTAACTAAGACACCTCACCACCCATGGACAACAACTGGAAGAGGAAAATCAACCCCTCCCACCACCACACAACCAGGATACCACCCAAGAGGGTCTTTGGGTCATTGCCCAGGTTAGGAGTTCCAAATCAGTTGACCCAGTCAGTACAAACTATCAAGTGGGAGAGTTTGAAAGGTCTCCAGCAACTAGATGGTGGAGGCCTACTGGCTGCTCAAATTTGGCTTGCTCTGGTGTTCTGTGGAGTCAGAAAGGCCTGCCCAGTTGCAGAATTGGACCAGAGGGCTATGTCTCTTTTTCCACTTTGCTCCTCTTTCATGCCCAGTCACTGGTGACCCCACAGGGCTGAGGTCCTGCTCCCTCCAATAAGCAGATATGCTGGGGCTTTGTGCCTGTCAGAGTCAAAGGAAGGTCAATGCCCCCACAGTCCAGCCACTACTCTCTGCCACCAGCCGGCTGGGGGAGCTGAGGCTTGCCCGCCTTGGGTACTCAATAGCCACTGGCGAGTGTTCCACTTGAACTCAGTTTAATCCTGAGGGTAACAAGTCAGCAAGTGCTTTTCTCCCTCAGCCACTGTGCCTTTGCCCCAGCCGCTCTGCAGCACTGGTATCCTTATAGAGCAAGTTCTGGTTTCCTCTGGCAGTCCTCAGAGTTGGGGAGGTGTCTCTCCAAGTTTAGGGTTCAGCAGGATCACTCTATTGTTGCTGGATCTTTGTGGGAAGTGACCCTGCACAGCTCCCAGGCAACTGCCACAGCCAGGAAGTTCTGCCTGTAGGAGCAGCTCTGGGAGTATGGGGCATATGGAAGCAGCAGCAGGATGGGGGATACTGTACATGATTCTGGCAGTGCCCAGTGCCTAGTGACTTTGGCAAAGAGAGCACTTAGCTCACAACTCTGGCTCAGCATGTGGCATGGCATGGAGGTTCCTGCAGGGTTGACCACAGGTACGGGACACACTGCTCTAGCAGGGTGGGAAGCGAGGCACTGGCCAGACAGGGGTGGGGTGCTTGGTCCAGCAGGGAAGGGAGGGGTCTGTTCATGAGCCTCCTCCCACAGTTTTTGCAGGCATTATGCTTGTGGTTCATCAGGCAAAGAGAGAAGTATGGACTGGAAGTTCAGAATGGCAGGGAAAACATTAGTTCCATTTTTCTGCCTGGCAAGAGAGTGCTCAGGGTCACAACAGGGTCCATCTGGGGAAGTAGACCCCACTTCCTACATCTCTCACCCGTGGGGTGAGACAAGAAGTCCTCAGTTCACTGCTTACCTGTAGAAAACCTACAGGAGCAAACAAAGAGAAAAAGAACCCCCCCTAACCCTCACACACAACTTTCTTGGGGGAAAGGACAGATACTTTTCCTTTGGGATGAATTTTGTACCTGAAGTTTGCTTTCTTGGAGTTGCAGCTTGCCTCAGCAGAGTTGACCTGCAGTTATCACTCTTTTCTTTCAGCTCAGCTTCCAGTCTTCAGCTTAATTGGGTACTTTCTGGATATTATCCTTTCCTCTGGACAGGAGCTTCTGTTGGCAGCTGGCTCCAGTCAGCCATCTTGCCCCTCCCCCGTTCTGGAGTTTTTAACCCTCACACTATTCTTCTATGAGCTTCCAGCACTTCAATAATTATAATTTAGATTTCATTACCCCAGTAGTGGTTCATCAGGGTTTTCTCCTCAGGGATTTCTTCTCTAGGATTCAGTAATTCTGCATATTTCCCTGTCTCTTCAATTTTGAAGACAGCAATTTTCCCTGTGATTTTACTCCTTCATGGACTAAGGAAAATTACTAACTTTCAGAGATTTTTTTAAGTTAACATCAATTGATGTTAGAATGGAATGATGACTTTCAAGCTTCTTTCAACTTTACATTGGAAGTCTATGTTCCACTACTGTTTCTCAGCAAGAAAAAGGTAGATGTTCTTACCTGAAGTTGATGTCACCACTTTCAGGTGAAGAAAGAACATATAGGCCCCAGGAAAATAAAAGAATTTAAGCTTCACCATGTCTGGAAAGGAAACAAGAAAAATGTTGAAAGTCATAGACATGGAGTAGAGATTGTCGAGATACACAATATTAAAGCAAAATTATAAGAAGGACAACCTTAAGATTCTTTCTTTTCTAATAATAACTCTTCTCTGTGCTCAATAAAATGATCATGTCTACAACATGATTCTTATCAGGAAAGGCCTTTTCTGTACCTCTATTTCACTAGTCCACACTCCTCTTTTCCTCTGTCTTTTATACTGTGACCTAACTTGTTAAATGAATATTTCCTCAGCAGATGTAACAAGTAGTGTAGAAAAACGTTCTAAGGAAATTTATGCGAGATGGGAACAAAAATGGTAAATTCAATGCACAGGTGACTAAATGTACAAAGTAAGGTAAGAAAAGTATTTCTTGGATTCACATGTTTAAATAATTCAGATGAGACCCAAGTGTCATGGAATTAGAATAGCTTGTTGATAA
This sequence comes from Arctocebus calabarensis, assembly GCA_963573935.1. Classification (NCBI taxonomy): domain Eukaryota; kingdom Metazoa; phylum Chordata; class Mammalia; order Primates; family Lorisidae; genus Arctocebus; species Arctocebus calabarensis. The sequence goes on along the minus strand of CAUYON010097597.1, from coordinate 1,709 downwards.
TTCTATATGTTTTCTTTAATGACACACTGTTGAGATATTTTATAATTAGTAAATTTCAATTATGTAATTTGCACTTAAGAATATGAGAATGGTTTTCTTGTAGAGAGCTGAAAAAAGTGGCACTCACATTCTTACATCACAGTAAGCTTGAATAAATTACAGTTAATTCATTTTTTGAGCCTATCAGAGAACTAACGTGAAGGGAAAATACCTAACTGGATATTGGGAAGGAAAGGTGATGGCCAGAAGAAAACATGTCAAGATTTACTACTTTGGGAAGACAGTGAAGGATGCCACATAAGGCTGCAGTAGAATTTGCCTAGAACCTTTAAACAAATTCTTAAAAGCTCTATGTATGCTAATGTGTGAATGTAAAAACTCTGGAGATAGACAATATAAAAGATTTTCATTCTTTTACAGCTTTTTCCTCTCAGAAACTCCATCAGGAACTGAGAGGGCAGATCAGGGAAAATCCTGAACAACCTTTGTCATGTTAACTGATTGAAGGAAAGGAATAGCAGCCATTATTGAAACTTTATATTAAATTAATACCTCTTCTTTAAATTTCCTATTAAATTATAGCCTTAAAATATAGGGAAGTAGCAACAACAACTTAGCAATTTAGCACTATGGAAACTCAGTGCAGCTGGGGGAGAGGAACAGAATGAAGAAACTCCACCATTAATAAAGCAGCAGAGGGCAGTGCCTGTGGCTCAAAGTAGGGTGCCAGCCCCATATGCTGGAGATGGTGGCTTCAAACCCAGCCTCAGCCAAAAACTGCAAAAAAAAAAAAAAAAAAGAAAAAAAAATCTGCAGGAATACATTCTGCTTAGTAAGACATTTAAAATGGGATGGACAAAGTCAACACTTCTGAAATCTCATGCAGACATAACACTGGTGCTTAATTAGGCAGTCAGAGAATGTTCTGTAGTCTTTTGACCACCTCCTACCCCTAAAACAAGTGTTAAGAAAACTATGGAATATCATTAAGTAAGCTTTCAGAGGTGCTTGTTGTTCAGATTTTAGGACATAATGAAGATCTAAAATTCAGCAGGGAAACCTAATGACAAGAAACAAATAAATAGTGAAATACATCTTCTTGCAAATTAACACACATTCCAAGGTGTCAAGTCCGTAGCCCACAAACTGCATGCTGATTATTTGAGTACTGCTTTTGCTTACCTTTGGTGTTGAATATCACAAAAATTATGTGTAGAACATTTTATTTACTCATCAGCTTTTGTTACTGTTTCTGTATTTAACATGTGGACTAAGGCAACTGTTGTTTTTCCAATTTGCAGCAGAGAGGAACAAAGGTTTGACAACTCGTAACAGAAGGTATTACTAGAGCAATAGAAAGGCTGAGTTGCACTAAGGATTATTTCAGCAACAAGCTTCAAGCCTTGATTAATTTCTGATTAGCTTAATCAAGTCCACTAGGTGAATGCCTGGCAAAAAAACAGGTGTCCTACACATATGTCTCCACACATAAAATGCACTTGAATTAGTGTGCATAATCTTTTTTTTGTTGTTGTTCTGTTTCTCTCCAGAGAAACAGGTATTTATTCTTTTTTTTTTTTTATTGAATCATAGCTGTGTACATTAGTTCAATCATGGGGTACAGTGTGCGGGCTTCACATGCAATCTGAGATATTTTTATCAACCTGATTGACATAACATTCATGATATTTTCTCATTTACTATATGAA
>CAUYON010097595.1:0-78553 GCA_963573935.1 Arctocebus calabarensis | reverse complement strand
GGGAAGGGGAGGGAGACGGTGTGGGGAGATAGGACAAAGGGTGAGATCACATGTGTGCTACATATTTGAAGGGTCAGGAGAAAACTTCTAAATACAGACCAAAAATGTTTTCACATAGTAAATGAGAAAATCTCATGAATGTTATGTCAATCAGGTTGATAAAAATATCTCAGATTACATGTGAAGCCCGCACACTGTACCCCATGATTGAACTAATGTACACAGCTATGATTCAATAAAAAAAAAAAAAACACTGAAAAAAAAAAAAAGGTAGAGAAAATAAAAATCTGGTTTTCTCTTAAAAAAAAAAAAAGAATAAAGATCACAGTAGAAATCAGTGAAATAGAAATAGAGAAGCAGCAAAAAGAATAAAACCAAAAGCTGTTTCTTTCAGAAGATTAATAAAATTGATAAACCTGATAAAACAGACTGATTCAGAATAAAAGAGAAAAGACACAAATTACTAACCTCAGGAATGAGAGAGATGAAAGCACTGCAGATTCTGCGAATGTTAAAAGGACAATAAAAAAACATTATGAACAACTTTATGCCAAAAAATTTGAAAATTAAGAAAAAATGGACAAATTCCTTTAAAGGGACAAATCACTAAATCTCACCACAGAAGAAAAGGAAAACCTGAAGAGCCCTATGTCTATGAAAGTAATTGAATTTGTAGTTAGAACCTTCTCATGAAGAAACTTAGAGGTTAGATGGCTTTAGTGGTGACTTCTATCAAAGACTTAAGGAAGAAAAAAATACCAATTCTATATAAACTCTTCAAGAAAACTTGAAGAGGAGGAATACCTTCTAACTCTATGAGAACCGCATTATTGTGATACCAAAATAAGAAGACATTACAAGGAGATCCCTCCTTCCCAGACTACAGAACAATAATCCTTAGGAATATATACATAAAAATCCCAAAGAAAATGGTTAGCTGCTCACATCAGTAATTCGTAAAATGGTTAATGCACTATGAACAAATGGGGTTTATCCCAAAAATGCATGGGTGGTTTACCATTAAATGAGAAAATCAAAGTAATTCAATATATTAATACAAAGTCAAAAGCAAAACAAAAGCTATGATCATCTCAGTAAAGGCAGAAGAATCATCTGAATAAACCCAACATCTATTCCTGAAAAAAACAATTCTCTGCAAATGAAGATTAGAAGAGAATTACCTCACTCTTATAAAGGGCATCTATGAACAACACCCAGGAAACACTGTACTTTATGGCTTAAGATTGATGCTTCTCCTACAGATTGGAAATAAGACCAAGATGTTCACTCTTAACATTTTTATTCAACATTATCTGGGAGGTTGCAGCTAGTGAAATAAAGCCAGACAAAGATATAAAAAACATCCAGTTTGAATAAGTAGAAGTAGAAACTGTTTTACTCACAGGACGATCATTTCCCAATAAGTAGAAAATCTAATCAAATAGACTAAAAAGCTATTAGAACTAATATGACTTCAGCAAAGTTTTAAAATAAAGAGACCAAATATAAGATGGTTTCATATAAGTACTAAATACATTGGATACTTTCCCCTCCATTCTTGAGATACTTTACTCAGGACAATATGTTCCAGGCCTCTTTATATTTACTCACACTTTCTTGTGAAAGATAGAACACAACTATAGCCCAGGATGAAGGACAGAAATGGAGTGGGAAGGGAGGGGAGAGGAGAGGTTTGATATAGGGAGGGTAAAAGGCAAGACCACACCTATGGAACATATTACAAGGGTACAAGTCAAATCTGTCAAGTGTAGAACATAAATGTCTTAACACAATAATCAAGTAAATGAGGTGAAAGCTATGTTGATTGGTTTGATGTAACCATGCCAGATTGTATAAAAAAATCAACACATTGTACCCCACATAGGCATAAATGTATTCATGATCTATGTGTATCTGACTTAATTAAAAAAATAAATAAAAAGGCTGATAAAATTGAAAGAAAAATAAGGAGACCAATATACAAATTAATTATTTTTATATACTAGCAAGAAATTTAAATGAAAAACAGTACCTTTTTAATAATACAAAATCTGAAATACTTAAGGAAAATCTGAAAAGGATTTGAAATACCTATACACTGAAAATGAGAAGACATTGCTGAGAGAAATTATTCCCATAGCTCGGAAGATTCAATATTACTAGCATGTCAATTCTCCTCAAAATAATCTTGAGAGTCAATGTAATCCTAAACAAAATCCTAGCAGGCTTTCTTTTTATTTAAAAATACTATTTTTGCAGAAATTGAAAAGCAGAGTCTACAATTCATATATAAATATAGAGAACCTAGAATACACCAAACAATTTTGGAAAAAGAACAAAATTAGGGAGCAAACACTATCTGATTTTAAGACAGTAATAGAAACAATGTGGCATGGGCATAAAGACAGATAAATTGATCAATGGAAGATAGTAGACAATACAGACATAGAATCAAACAAGTATGAGCAGGAAATGTTTTACAAATATGCAAAGGGTTTTTAATTCTGTTCCATACATCTTCATCTCTATTTTTGTGCCAGTATCATGCTATTTTCATCACCATAGATTTATAATATAGTCTGAAGTCTGGTAGCATGATACCTCCTGATTTGTTTTTATTTCTGAGTAATGTCTTGGCTATTCGAGGATTTTTTCTGATTCCATATAAAATGAAGTACTAATTTTTCCAGATCTTTAAAGTATGACAGAGGTACTTTAATAGGGATTGCATTAAATCTATAGATTGCCTTGGGAAGTATATACATTTTAACAATGTTGATTCTTCTCAGCCATGAGCATGGTATATTTTTCCATTTGTTAACATCTTCAGCTATTTCTTTTTTCAGAGTTTCATAGTTCTCTTTATAGAGATCTTTCACATTCTTTGTTAGGTATGCCCCCAGATATTTCATCTTCTTTGGAACTATTGTAAAGGAAACAGAGCCCTTGATTGTTTTTTCACCTTGACTATTGTTGGCAGAGGCTTTTTGCAGGTTATATTTCCGACAAAGGTCTAATAATCAGAATCCACAGAGAACTCAAACTTACTAAGAAGAAAAGAACAAGTAATCTCATTTCATTTTGGGCAAGTGACATGAATAGAAGCTTCTCTGAAGAAGACAGGTGCATGGTCTACAGACACATGAAAAAATGCTCATCATCTTTAATCATCAGAGAAATGCAAACCAAAACCACTTTGAGATATCATCTAACTCTGGTAAGAGTAGCCCACATCACAAAATCCTAAAATTATAGATGTTGGTGTGGATGTGGAGAAAAGGGAATAGTGCTGCACTGCTGGTGGGAATGCAAGCTAGTACATTCCTTTTGGAAAGAAGTTTAGAGAACACTCAAGGATCTAAATGTAGACCTGCCGTTTGATCCTGCAATTCCTCTACTAGGTGTATATACAAAAGACCAAAAATCACTTGGCAACAAAGATATTTGCACCATATTGTTCATTGCCACTCAATTCATAATTGCCAAGTCTTGGAAGAAGTCTAAGTGCCCATTGACCCATGAATGGATTAATAAATTGTGGGAGGGGGTGGAGGCAAGACGGCCGACTGGAGCCAGCTTTCCACACAGGCTCCCATCCCAGAAGAAGGGTTAAAGGACAGAAGTTTAGCAAGATAGCCGATGGTTTGAAGCTAAGCCAAGAGAGAAGGTTGCAGAATGCACATCAACCCTGCCTAGGCGAGCTGTGACCCCAAGGATACAAACAAAAGGTACAAAATCCATTGCCAAGTGGACGGGAGTCCCCTCCCCCATGAGAATGGCTCACAGTACACTCCATACAAACAAGCCAGCAGACTTCAAATATCCTCCCATTTAATCTCACGGGAGAGACCCTCTAAAAACCAGACCTCCTTCCCCTACTAGGGTGCCATGGCACTCTCCTGCCAGGCATAAAACTGTATGAAACTGTATATATTCTCTACCTGCAATTCTGAACTACCAACACTCTCCTCTTACTCTCACCCTGAGGTATGCAAGCCTGTCCCCCATGGAGTCCAGAGGGAACCATTACAGGAGAGGCAGTGCCTTGAGGCATAGAGCAGCAGCTACAGCAGGGGGCGGAGGGGAAAATAGGGCTCACATCCCTGGGGATATTTTGGAAGGATACTCCTTGTCTCTCTGGGCAACCAGAGGAAGCCGGGCATCTTGTCCAGTAGTAGCCACTGGCAGAACAGACCTGGGACAGAAAAGCAGGCTCCATGAGTAAAGGGTATGCCTGAGGTGGTACCAGCCTGGGCAGAGAGCAGGGACTAGAATACACACACACAGAGACAGCAGATTCCCAGGGCGGAACTGACCCAGAGGACTGCTTTACTGAGCCTCAGGTGCACCTGGTCCTCAGGGGATCATAGCTGAGAAAAAGGCAGGGAGGCAGAGGCTGGCACTGACAGCTGAGTGTGAGCTCTGATCACGCCCGTCCCAACACAGACTGCAGCTGAGACTGGGCAGCAGCAGACAAGGCTGAGTTGCAGTTTCTGTGACCCCAAACAGTGTATGATCTGCAGGGGAATATAGCCGGGACTGAAACAAATTCTGCGATGTTGTTCCGTTCTGTCAGCAACATCAATCAGGGCGGGGCTGGAACTGAGTGAACCGCCCCAGCCTCCGTTAAGCACCCGAGGTTGTCAGGCCTACACTCCCCCTGCTGGATAGTGGCAGAGAGCAGCAGCTTGGTGGAGGAGACATAGATCTCCCTCTGACTCAGGCAGGCATCTGCTCATTGGAGGGAACTGGGTCACAGCCCTGCGAGGTTACCAGTGACTTAGTATGACAGAGGTGCAATGGGGGGGATGGAGGCATCAACCTTTCCAGACTAATTTATTTGCTAGGTGGGTCCTTCTGACCTCACAGGGCACTGGAGCGAGTCATACTTGCACTGCCAGCAGACCCCTGTTATCTAGTTGCCAGAGACTTTTTGAACTCTCCCACCTGAGACCAGTGCTGACTGGGACAATCACCTGAGGACTATCCAAAATGGTACCCTGGGTGTGTGGTTGTGGGAAGGTTTGATTTTCCTTTTCTAGTTGTTGCCTGTGGGGGATGTAGTGACTTAATTGCTGGTATTTCTCCACAGCTGAGACTTCAACCCAGAGTAACTGATTCAGTAGGGTAGGACAGAGACAAACTGAAAACAAGACAGAGCTACTTAGCCCCACCACACCAAGCAGGTCCCCAGTTTCTCAGGCCATAGCACTGTACAGGTCCTTTGCAAAGCTCTAGGGGGAAAAGGTACAGACACCAGTCCCAGCTTTTGGGCAAAGGGATGGCTAATCACTACTCCTGGAGGCCCCCAACCCAACTTCACCGTATCTGCTCATCTAGCCAAATGGTGTAAAATAATTATGGGGCAGAATCAGTGGAAAAACTCCAGTAACATGAATAACCAGAGTAGATCAATCCCCCCAGGGAACAATTTGGTGGACACAACTAAAAATCCCATTAATAAATGGATGGCTGAGATGTCAGAAATCGAATTCAGGATTTGGATTTCAAATAAGATCAATAGAATAGAGGTAAATTTGGAATCAGAAATTCAAGGAGCATTTCAAAAGCTGTCTCAAGAATTCAACAAATTCAAAGACAAAATCACCAAAGATTTTGACACATTGAGACAAGAATTTGCAGCCCTCAAAGATCTGAGAAATATAGTAGAATCCCTCAGTAACAGAATGGAGCAAGCAGAAGAAAGGATTTCTGGCATTGAAGACAAAGCTTTTGAATGCTCCCAAACTCTCAAAGAGGAAGAGAAATGGAGAGCAAAAATGGATCATTCTCTCAGACACCTCTGGGACAATTCACCTTATAGGAATCCTTGAAGGTGACAAAGTGGCTTCACAAGGCACAAAGGCTCTTCTTCATGAGATTATGAGAGAGAACTTTCCAGACATGCCAAGAGATTCTGAAATTCAGATAGCAGAGTCTCAGAACCCCAGCATGACTCAAACCAAGTAAGACACTCCCCCAGGCACATCATAATTAACTTCAGTAAAGTTAATATGAAGGAGAAAATTCTGAAAATAGCCAGACGTAAGAAAACCATAACCTACAAGGGGAAGAATATTAGAATAACTGCAGAGCTCTTTGCTGAAAACTTTCAAGCTAGAAGAGGGTACTCATTGACTTTTTTTTTTTCTTTCTTTTTTTTTTTTGTAGAGCCAAACTCTCACTTTATTGCCCTCAGTAGAGTGCCATGGCGTCACACAGCTCACAGCAACCTCCAACTCCTGGGCTTAGGTGATTCTCTTGCCTCAGCTTCCTGAGTAGCTGGGACTACAGGAGCCTGCCACAACGCCCAGCTATTTTTCTGTTTTGCAGTTTGGCTGAGGCCGGGTTTGAACCCGCCACCTTTGGTATATGGGGCCGGCACCCTACTCGATGAGCCACAGGTGCCACCCTCGACTTTTAATCTCTTAAACAAAATAAATTTCAACCCAGGATCCTGTATCCAGCTAAACCGAGTTTCATTTATGATGGAGAAATTAAATACTTTAATGACATTCACATGTCGAATATCTCTCCAGGATATTCTCCGACCTATCCTCCACAATGACCAGCACAATCCTCCACCACAAAAGTAAATTCACTCAGAAACTTTTGATCAAATTCCAACTTTTACAGTGGCAAAAGGATTAAAAATGTCCACTGGACTTTTGAAAAACTCGATACCCAAAATTCTACCAGGCTTATCAGTATTTTCAATTAATGTGAATGGCTTAAATTGTCAATATCATATTGAATGGAGCTAAATTGAAATAATTTCCACTCAGATCAGGAACCAGGCAAGGATGCCCATTGTTTCCATTGCTCTTCAACATTGTAATGGAAGTTTTAGCCATTACAAATAGGGAAGAAAAGACGATCAAGGGTATCCACATAGGATCACAAGAGATTAAACTTTCACTCTTCGCAGGTGATATGATTGTATATCTGGAAAACACCAGGGATTCTACTATGAAACTCTTAGAAGTGATCAAGGAATACAGCAGCGTCTCAAGTTACGAAGTCAACACTCATAAATCAGTAGCCTTTATATATACCAAAAATAGTCAAGCTGAAAAAACAGTCAAGGACTCTATTCTGTTCACAGTAGTGCCAAAGAAGATGAAATATTTGGGAGTTTACCTAACAAAGGAGGTGAAAGATCTCTGTAAAGAGAACTATGAAACTCTAAGAAAAGAAATAGCTGAAGATGTTAACAAATGGAAAAACATACCATGCTCATGGCTGGGAAGAATCAACAGTGTTAAAACATCCATCCTACCCAAAGCAATATACAATTTTAAAGCAATCCCTATTAAAGCTCCACTGTCATACTTTAAAGATATTGAAAAAATAATAATTTGTTTTATATGGAATCAGAAAAAACTTCAAATAGCCAAGACATTACTCAGAAATAAAAACAAAGCAGGAGGAATCACGCTACCAAACCTCAGACTTTACTATAAATTGATAGTGATCAAACAGCATGGTACTAGGACAAAAACAGAGAGGTAGATGTATGGAACAGAATAGAGAACAAAGAGATGAACCCAGTTACTCACTGTTACTTGATCTATGACAAGCCAATTAAAAACATTTAGTGGGGAAAAGACTCCCTATGTGTCTTTAACAAATGTTGCTGGGTGAACTGGTTGGCGACCTGTAGCTGAAACTGGACCCACATCTTTTACCATTAACTAAGATAGACTCTGGCTGGATTAAAGATTTAAACTTAAGACATGAAACTATAAAAATACTAGAAGAAAGTGCAGGGAAAATGCTTGAATAAATCAGCCTGGGTGAATATTTTATGAGGAGGATCCACTGGGCAACTGAAATAACATCAAAAATACACTACTGGGACCTTATCAAACTTAAAAGCTTCTGCATAGCCAAGAACACAGTAAGTTAAGCAAGCAGACAGCCCTCAGAATGGGAGAAGATATTTGCAGGTTATGTCTCCGACAAAAGTTTAAAAACCAGAATCCACAGAGAACTCAAACATATTAGGAAGAAAAGAACAAGTGATCCTATCTCAGGGTGGGCAAGGGACTTGAAGAGAAAATTCTCTGAAGAAGAAAGGCGCAAGGCCTACAGACACATGAAAAAATGCTCATTATCCTTAATCATCAGAGAAATGCAAATCAAAACTACTTTGAGATATCATCTAACTCCAGTAAGATTAGCCCACATCACGAAATCCCAAAACCAGACATAATGGCATGGATGTGGAGAGAAGGGAACACTTCTACACTGCTGGTGGGAAACTAATATGTTCTTTTGGAAAAGATGTTTGGAGAACACTTAGAGATCTAAAAATAGATCTGCCATTCGATCCTACAATTCCTCTACTAGGTATATAACCAGAAGACCAAAAATCACATTATAACAAAGATATATGTACCAGAATGTTTATTGCAGCCCAATTCATAACTGCTAAGTCATGGAAGAAGCCCAAGTGCCCATTAACCCATGAATGGATTAATAAATTGTGGTACATGTACACCATGTAATATTATGCAGCCTTAAAGAAAGATGGAGACTTTACCTCTTTCATATTTACATGAATGGAGCTGGAACATATTCTTCTTAGCAAAGTTTCTCAAGAATGGAAGAAAATATGCAGATTCCAATGTACTCAGCCCTACCAACCAATTTACATCTTTCTTATGAAAGCTATAACCCAATTATAGCACAAGAATATAGGTAAAGGGGAAAGGGAGAGGAGGTGGGGGGGATGGGTGGAGGGAGGATAATTGGTGGGTCCACACCTATGGTGCATCTTAGAAGGGTACAGGTGAAACTTATTAAATGTAGAATATCAACGTCTTAACACAATAACTAAGAAAATGCTGTGAAGGCTATGTTAACCAGTTTGATGAAAATATTTCAAATTGTATATAAAACCAGCACATTGTACCCTATGATTGCATTAATGTACACAGCTATGATTTAATTAAAAAAAAATTGTGGTATATGTATGCCATGGAATACCATGCCACATTAAAAAAAGATGGAGACTTTACCTCTTTTATGTTTACATGGATAGAGCTAGAAAATATTCTTCCTAGTAAAGTATCTCAGGAATGGAAAAAAAATATCCAATGTGCTCACTACTACTATAAAACTAATTTATAATCACTCACACTTTCATATGAGAGATGAATCACAACTATAGCCCAGGATGAAGGAGGGAAGGAGAAGAAGATGGGAAAGGTGGGGGGTGGTTCAATAGAGGGTTAATGGTGGGACCACACCTATGGAGCATATTGCAAGGGTACAAGTCAAATCTATCAAGTATTGAACACAAATATCTTAACACTGTGATTAAGTAAAGGAGGTGAAACCTATGCTAATTAGTAGGATGTAAACATTCCAATTTGTATAAATAATCAACACATTGAATCCCACAAAGGAATAAATGTATTCATGATCTATGTATATATGACTTAATAAAAAAACAAAAAATAAAAAACAAATATGCAAAGGGAATTCAGTGAAGATAGAACAGTCTTTTCACCAAGTGATGCTGGAGTAATTGTATATCTATATGCAATAAAAACTAAAGAAATTCAATCCATATCTTTTATCATATCAACTCAAAAGGGATCAAAATTTAAAACTCTAAAACTTTCAGAAGAAATGGAGCAAATCTTTGTGACCTTTCGGTTGGGTGAAGATTCCTTATGACACCAAAACATACTCAATGAAAGACTGTTATGTTTAATCACTGTTAAGAGAATGAAAAGAGAAACCACAGATGAGGAAAAAATTTTGGCAATTTATTTATCTGATAACGAATCTGCATATAGAATATCTAAAAAACTCAGTGTATTTGTGTATTCTATACACAATACAGACTGTCTCCTGAGTAAAAATGAGAACATAAGCAAAATGATTTGATCAAATATTTCACTAAAGAATGGCAATTAAACAAATGCTCAATGTCATTAGTAGTTAGGAAACTGTAAATTAAAACCACAAGGAGATAACATTACTGACTTCTTAGAATGACTGAAATTAGAACAACTGATCCTCTCAAGTACGGGAAGGATGTAGAGAAACTAAAACTGCTGATGGGAATGGAAAAGTATATAGCCACTGTGAAAGACATTTGGCATTTCCAGAAAAGTTAAAAGTTGCATGCTAGGTATTTATTCAACCAGGAGAAAAGAGATGCCTACACAAAGACTTACAGGTGAATGTTCAACATAAACCTTATCAAATGTCCAACAAAAGCTAGATGGATAAACAAACTGTACTCTGTCCATTTAATTTTTTAATCAGCAGCAAAAAGGAATAAACTTTTGATACCCATAACAACATGGATAAATCTCAAAATATGCTGAATGTAAGAATCCAAACAAAAAAGTTCTAATTTACATAATACTGTACAAAATATGAATTGCCCTGCACTAACAGAAAGCACAGGAGAGTTGGTGGTTGCCTGGGGTGGGTGGACCAGAAGGGGTGCAGGCTACCGGGCTCAGGAATCTCTTGGTGGGATATGTTCACCACCTTGACTTTATCAATAAGGCAGGTCAATGAAGGACAGGCAGGAGCACATGTACCCTCCTTCCTGTCCCAGTGACATAGGCAGGGTCACTGCATCCATGATCTCTATGCTGCCCCCCCTGCATTTATGTTGCCACCCCCTTGAACCCATACTGCCCCCCCGCCCCACCATGCCGATATTCCTTACCTCTGCACCCATGCTGGCCTCCCTTGATATGAGCCTGTGTTGTTCCCTCTGTGTCCATGCCATGGCTCCCTCTGCACCCATGCTGCCCACCATGCACCCACACCACCTCCCATATCACCCCCTCAGGCTTCTTGTGATGGGACCCATGCTGGGTGGTGGACCTCTGGGCAGTTTCTGGCTACCTCTCACCAGGAAATAGAGGCAGCTCTACAAGACCACAAGTTTCTACAAGTTTTAATGGGGCTCTGACCAGACTGGGAATTATAGTAGGAAGAGGCCCAGGGAGGGGATGTGGTAGGTTGACCCAAGGCCCTGTGGGCTCTCTGCAGCACCCAGGGCACAATTCCTCTGTCCTCCTGACCATGAAGTACAGTAGCTCCAAGGAGCCCAAAGGGCCTGTGGTGAACATTCTGGCTAGTTTGGTCCAAGCCCAGAGAGGGCCAGCAAGCTGCTCCCAAACACACAGTGGGACTGGGGTTGGGAGGAGGCCTGCATTATACTCCTGTGCTATTGTGTCCTTGGGTGAGTTCTTCACCTCCAAGCCCCAGCTTCCTGCCCTGTCTCATTCATAGAGGCTGGCTCCGTGCTGAGCAGGAGTGAGCATGCAGTAAACAGCAGCTACTTTCCAGTTAGGGCTAGCCTTTCCCAATCAAGTGATACAGAAACATTGCAAACAGGGACCCGCTCACCCCAGCCTATCATGCCTGGGCATCACGGAGGGCTCACCACCCACCAATGCCTAGCCACTGTGAGAGGGCTCTGACCCCAAGTTAGAGGAGGTCAGGAACTGCCCAGAGGTCCTGTACCTGGCCAGAGAACCACCACTCGCCACAGGTCCCACTCACATATGACCAGCCACCTCTATGCCTGGTGGCAGAGATGTCCTCTCCTTATTTTTAGGGGGTGATGGGAAGGGGTCCCTCTAAGATGACTCCTCCATAGTCATCTGTGCTGGGGGCTTTGGGGGCTAGGTGGGGCAGGATGTGGGCAGAGGGGTTGGGATGGGCTTGTCTTGGGTCACCTCTTGTCCCCCCCCAGGACAGACAGTGGGCCCTGAGGAAGGCTCTGCCTCCCGCCTGGCATGTCCTCCACAGGAAGGCACCTGCCTGCCTGGTAACATGGCCTGGGTTGTGGCTTGGTTCTCGGGTCAAACATGTACAGAGAGTGTGGGACTGGGGCAGGACCAGCCTGTTCCCTTCTGAAGAGAGCTGGCAACAAGTCTCCAGGCTACTTGGGGTCTTCAAGTAGGTGCCCCAAAACTTAACATCTTGGGAAGCAGAGACAGTTCCACAAGACCATGGAGAAAGAGAATTTTGGCTTAGTTAAATGAGTAACTTCCTAATAGTTTAAATGGATGAAGGATGGAATAGACAGGTTTGGTATATAGCTGGCTTCTGCCTCAGGTGCTCACGTAGGCTGGGTCTAGCTGGCCTTCACATCCTTCCTGGCCATGAACTTTTAAGGTCCTATGGTAGGGAAGAATTCTTCTAAATACTGAGAAGAGAGGCTGGGAGTGGCTTGCAGGCTGGGGGGTGGGGGCTGTCACTTCCCAGACTGCCACACTAGCATAGGGAATCTTTGCAATGGACTCAAGTGGCCTCATATGGGGACTCATGGTGTGACCGCATGCACCACTGACCTGTGAGCATGTGTGTACATGTGTGCCCCTATATGGCTTGCTTAGAACAGCATCAGGGGCCCACGCACTCCTCTGCAGCAGATACTGACTTTCTCCTGTAAGCCTGATGTAGCCTCACAGTCCTTCTCAAGACAGTGATCTGGGAAGCCACCAACTAGCTGCCAGTGGCAGTCAAGGTAAAGCCAATGACCATTCTTTTAGTACAGTCAAAAATGTAGAGTGACTTGGTAATACCCATTTTCTGAAGCTATAAGAGTACACATCATCTCCTACCCCTCCACCCTTGAAGGCACCATAAGAGATGTCTGAGTAGAGGACAGAGCTGATTTTTACCTTCTTAAAGCTCAGAATGGGGGAGAGGCTGGTCCCAGGCCAGTTTCCACCACACCTCAGAGGTGCAGGGCTAGCCTGCTCAGATATGCTGTGGCCAGGGCCAGGCTCCAGCCCACAGACCCTGCTTGAAAGCTGCCCTCAAATCCCCATGGAAAGATGAGTCAGGTGGTGAGACTCCTGCTTTCAGTTACTACTGAATGCCCAGCCCGTGGCAGGCAGGCCTATTGGCTGGGGACCAGCCAATCCAGGTGCACCCAGATCCATTTCTCATGCCTCTGTGACAGTCACAGTAGAGCTGTTCTGCAGGATTGGGAGGGCTGGACACTCTTTCCATACAACTTTGACTGACAGCATGAGGCCTATTCCCACCTGTCCCTCCCTGGAACCTGCTCCCTAAGCTGCTCCTCTCCTTGCTGACTGGGTGTACTGGCACAGCTGAACGCTGGCCTTACAGTCCTGCTACCAGCATGTGGCCCTCTGTTAGAAATGTTGCTCACCTGGATGGACAAACTCGTATGTATCTGCAAGCCCCCACCTTTAGGCCATCTCCACAGATATTTTCCTGCCTGTTCCAAGGTTCTGCTGCATCTGGGAGAAGCTCTGGGGTCTTCACGTTGGGCTGTATGAGCAGTGGAGCAGCATTATGTACATGATCAATAAAATCACCCAGCCACTGAGGGCGTCTATGTACCAACAGTGTTACTTCCCCCCTCCACTACCATTGCTGAGCACATCCTATACCAGCCCTGGGACATAGACTGTGAGACTCAGGCCTGGTCAAGATGAGTGGGTCCTGATGGCAGAGCTGACCATGGACAGGGAGCCTGGCATTTGCATCTCTGGACCATGGTGGCCTTTTTCGCAGCAGTGGCTGGTGGGGATGTGGGTCACCAAGGCTGATCCCAAAAGCCTAGGCCCAGAGCAGCTTTGCTTCATGGGGCTGGTACAGTTTTGGGGTCCTGGTGGGTCTGGGAACCTGGCTGATAGCCTAGTGCCCATCTGTTGCTGAAGCTGCCAGAGTGAGCTGCTGCCACCACCAAGAAGCATGATTCACTGTCCCTGAGTTAAAAATGACCCTACCAAGTGAAGTGACTTCAGAAAGTCGGTCTCCCCAGTCACTCTGATATGTGAGCGAGGGCAGCTCTCCTCAGGTCTGCTTCTTTGTCTGGCAGAGATGCACCTACACTAGACCTGGCAGAGGCAGCCCATGGGATTGAATCCTGGCTGGTGCAAGGAATAGAAATTTGTTGCTCCTACCAAGTTCAGATGCATTTAGAAAATTCAGTCCTGACCCCCTAGCAAAGATGATGTAACTGAACATAGCTGCTGAGCACCTTTGTCCTTCTGCCAGCTACAAGCACCCCAGATGAAAGCAGAGAGTCCCCGTCACCCAAGACACAGGCCCATCGCTCTCCAGGGCCTCCTTGATAGTGGCTTTGTTGATAGCCTGATTCCTGTCTAGTCCTTAGACACACTGAGTGCTGGGGTTGGATAGATAGGCCCAGTAGCTGGCCAAGCCCAGTGCTGTCCCTCACATGGCCCTTGTGACATCCCTTGAAGACAGGAAGCCATGTCCCCCTGGCTTCTTGTACTCCTCACACTGTGAGGATCAGGGTGTGATTAGCTCTACTGGATATGGAGAAGGGTGTCCATGGCTTCTGTCTTGGGCAGGACTCTGGCTGTGACCCTGTGGCTCCCCATCCCTTTGTACACTTGGGGACTCACTTGTCTTCACCTGTGAGGTAGGAAGATCTTACTACACCTCTGGGCAGGTGCTTCTGCCCTGGTGAGTTTCCTTTTCTGAGCGGGTTCCTGTCCCTGCTGGGGTTACACAAGGGTAGCCAGGCATGGCTGCATCCTTGGTGCCCACCCAGCCCTCACTGGACCCTTTTTCCTTGCTGGCATTTCTGCCACCATCTTGGTGTGGGCGACCCCACTCGCCCCTCTGGCATTGGTATAATCTACAAATTGCCTTGTTTTTCATTTTTGGCAGGGCTGAAAATCTGATCATGAAAGGGAATTTTCTTTTTCTTTTTTAATTAGTACTTGGTAATATCACCAAGCTGTGAGTTTATGGCTTTGTAGATCTTGTGTTTTTGACACTAATTACTCACAAAGGCATTTTAAGCTGCATTTCAACTCTGCAACTGCCATGCCAGTAATTAAGAGAGAGGAAGCAGCAACAGCCTCCACATTCCACATGCACCCTGCCCACCTGTACTGTGGGCTCCCATCTGGCCTCACACTTGTGGCCCCCAGCCGCTCCTGAGGTGAGCTTGCAGCTAGGATCACAAGCTGCAGCAGTACTCCCCACTGCAGATCTCACTACAGACTCCTGGCCATGGGGAAAGATCCTCAGAGTCCACGTTCTATCAGGGCCCTTCCTGTTTGGCTTGCCTCCCACCCTAGCCTGTTCCATCACCAGACAAGTACCTGCAGCCTCCAAGAAGGGGCGGGATCCTCTGCACCCTGCATGCTCCTGAGGCCTTATCTAGGCACTTGTCCCAACACTGGCCAAGCATCTCTGCCTCTCCCCGCACAGAGACTCAAGGTACCATTGGGCTGTGTCCTGTAGGGCAGGGCTGGGCCAGGATGGCCAAAGGCTTGAGTATACATGAGTGGGTCTCCTGCTGATGTCTATCCTCCCTGCTCAGAGTGAATGCCAACGTGGGCCTCGATCCATGGGCTTGAAGTTGTGTGAGCTCAGGAGCTGCTGTGATGAGTCTGAGGTTGAGACAGCCTGTGTGACCTTCGGGTGAGGTCCGCAAGCAGCCTGCATTAGGACTAACAGTGCAATGGCAGGGGGACTTCCCAGCAGGTGTTCCATGAGTGTGTGCAGAGCCTCTGGGGATGCCTGGAGGGTGCAGGATGGTCATTCAACATCATGACCCCACATAAGCCCTGATGACGCAGGTCCCCAACAACATGGATCCTTGATGACACAATTTAAAAATTTTTTGCAATTACAGTCTGGATACTTCTAGTTACCTACATTTCTCTTAGAGCTCTTTGCTTTCATTCTGAATCCATAGGCCTGAAGTTTTCTATCTTCCTGGGCCTTATAGGTCTCTGACAATAAATCAGCT
The DNA here is from genome assembly GCA_963573935.1 of Arctocebus calabarensis. Classification (NCBI taxonomy): domain Eukaryota; kingdom Metazoa; phylum Chordata; class Mammalia; order Primates; family Lorisidae; genus Arctocebus; species Arctocebus calabarensis. The sequence goes on along the minus strand of CAUYON010097595.1, from coordinate 62,796 downwards.
GAACAGAGTAATGCTCTTCCCTCTTGTTTTCAAGAGTCACGCAAAGCTGTCCATGCTGACCTCCTGCAGCAACATTCCACACGGTTGGCCAAGGCTGATGTGAGCACTGCACTTCAGGCAGGGGCCCAGTGGGGTCTGAGTGTCCCAAGTTATCACCAGTACTGCCTGAAAGAGCCAGATGTGGCTACATTGGTGGGCGGGTTTTATTAACCTGCCCTTTTCTAGTTGTGCTAAGGGCTTCCTTAAATACAATTGGTTAGTCACAGTTTAATGTTCTTTATTGCAATGCTATTTTAAGAGGCAATTAAAATATCTCATTGCCAAAGTGCACAGTTCCTACTGGGAGGTTTTTTTCTTCCTAATATGAAGGAGTCAAAAACAAAGACTGGGGAAGAGACCCGGGCTCAGGGCTTACTTTTGAAATACAAGGCTTTGTCTTGGCCCAGTCTCCCTGGAGAGAGTGCTCAGGAGATCCCATGTAGGGAGAAGCCACACAGAGGACCACATGAGACCCAAGTTCATTTCCCACATGAAGAATGGCTGAGCATTGACCTCCGGCCAGCATTAACAAAGTGAAAACCTCCCTTTGAATTGAGGCTACCCCTCAGCCTTTAAATTTCTGCCAGTTCTAGCCATGGCCATTCTGTGACTATGAGCAGAAAGGGGGACATGTGGGAAGAGGGGCTCAGCACATGCTCTGGAGGGAATAGGGGGGCAGTGATTCTTGTGCTGGATGTTCATGTAGATCAGTGTAGTTTTGTGGTTGGAAGGCAACTAAGAAAAGCCAACAAATGCAGATGTGTCTTGGCTGGAGTTGCTGAGCCTGGCATACAGATGGCCCCACTTCATTTGCATCCTATCACTGAGCTGCACACATCAAGGTAGCTAGGCCCGAGGCACTCCCCAAGAATCTAGCAGGTATGAACACTGTCCCTTCATGACCCATGGGGAACAGTGTGGTGGCCCTACAGCCTGACAGGCTCCCCAGCTCAAGCCTCAAGCTCTAGGAAATGCTCCTGCTGGACAGGGTACTCTGGCCCCAAGAGTGACCTGGCAGCACAAGGGGTGGCAAGAGGGGCTATATCAGGACAGGCAGGAGATCTGGGGAGAGACCTTGAGACTCAAGGTCTGGACTTGGCTGGCATTTGAGATGCCACCTGTTTAAGAGACTTCCACAGAGCCCTGGAGAGGGCAGGAAGGCCCTAGGACAATACCCTGAGGCTGTTGTGTGCCCAATATCTCCCCTACCTGTGACCTTCTCCCTAAGGTTGATGGGCCTAGCCCTCCTTTCTCCAGGGCTGCCTCCAAGGCCACCTAGTGTGATTCAGCCAAGGCTGGGCACTGGGCCAAAAGGGTGCCCATGTCTGACCCCATCTAACCCTTTAGAGCTTTTGAAGGAGGTGTGTGTGGGGGGCACAGGCTTGGCACAGACAGGATATATCCTTGCTGAAGCATGCCACTCTACCTCCTAAGCATCTGTCCTGTAGCCAGGGCTGCTGTTGGGATGGAGGGAGACAGTGTACCACCAACTAGCAAAGGGGCAGAGAGCACAGCCAGTGTACTGTCATCCAGAGCAGGATGGTGGGGGGAGGAGAGCCTCAGGCTGGGCACAGGGTCTGTGCTGCCAAACTAGAGGTGGGAGGAGTGTGTGTGTGGGCAGACTTGACTACAGCAGAGACAGCAGAGTGAAAGGGTGTCCTCTTCCCTCCCTGGGGACCCTGTGTGGTTTATGCACTGACCAGTCACTTAGTGCCTGGGCACAACATGCTGAGCTTGGAGGTGGGAGGCCTGCTATTCCCAGCCACGTGGCTGCTCTGACGCTGATGCAGGGCCCAGCACTCCCAAGTGCAACTTGATCATGCACAGGCAGTACACAGAATGCTAACGCGGAGAGGCAACGCTCTGACCTTGGCCAGTCACACGGCCCTCAACACCTCCCCCAGCCTCCCTGATGCTGGAAGGCACAGCAGAAACAACTGCTCAAACCAAACAGACACGAGTTGCCCCTGGTTTATAGGGAGTGTGATGGTTAGAAGGAAATGGACATGCTCCTTGCTTCCTCTGGCTATCTGCCTTTGAGTTTTTGGGCATTCAAGAGTCAGGAAATGATTCTGGGGGGCTTGACAGCATCCGAGCTCAAGGAGAGGACGCCACTGCCTCACGGTGGTGGCCACGTACCTCAGCTCTCGGCAAGGGTGGAGAAGGTATGGGAACAAACCAGAGACTAAAGTTGGTGCTAGAGTAGTGTCCCACAACAAAGGAGATGGACACTGTGTCACAGGACCTTTCCCTAAAGCACCACTGTCCAGACCTGCAGGAGTAGTAAAGGGCCCAGCCCCACCCCCACCCCAGACAGGAGGAGCCTGTGCTGTGGGAGCTTCCCACTGCACATCCCCAAAGACACAGCCCTACAAGGCACTGCGTGGTGACACTGGTGCCTTGAACAGCTGCCCTTGCTCCAACTCTGTGGGCATTCAATGTTCCACTTAGGATGGGCACGTGAGGGCTGCCTGCCTACTTGGACAGTGTTTTGGGGTGGGGGTCATCTTAGGAAGCCACAAGACACCACCGGCAATAAGAATCCAAAGACATCAAGGGAGGTCCCTGGTCAGGTCCTGAGAATCAGGTAGGTGCACAGAATGCGGGTCATGTGAAACTGAGTGTGTCCAGCCACAAAGGTTACTGCCCACACCTGGAAGTCATCTGAACCAGGGGCTTTCCCTTGCACAAGGACTCAAGCTAATGAGGGGGTACTAAGCCCCATCCAGACCACATGCCTAGGGCTCAGAAAGACATGGGGTGTACACACTTGGGTTCTTCTCTGGAGTGAGCCTCAGACCTGCCATGGGATAGCACAGCGCTTCCCAGTGCCCAGCCCCCTCAACAGGAGCCAAAGGGGAAGAAGTGCTTCATTCTCTGCAAAAAATATACCGACTGATGCAATTTGTGTGTGCAAGATGTGTGAAGCGCATTTTCCATTTCATCAGCACCCTCAGCCCGTATGAAGCTGCTATTTGCTTTCAGACCTGTTTCATGGGGCTTGAATTATATTACAGGATTTTCCTCATCTTGCAATGGGAGCTTTCATGTCCTGCTGATAGCTCTGCATTTTCATTGACCACATTCATTTAAAAAAGAAATTTCAAAACATGTTCTGCAGCTGATTTGCTCGTTGGTCCCAAGAATGGAATACAAATAATCTCACATCCGGCAGGTATCGTTCTGTGATTTAATTTCGGAAATGATTTTTTAAAGAACTCTTACGTCCTCATTTGTCCTGGGAAGGGGAAATCATTCCCCTTGTTCAGGCTGTTTGAAGATCACATTTTGTTAAACTTCAGTCTGCCCTTTTCCACTGAGTAAGCACCAATTTCCTTTAGGACACATCTGATGTGCTGGGACACAAGAGCTGGTGGAGTCAGGTGGTGGCAACCCAGTCACGTGGTTGGAAGTGCCAGGCAGGCCAGGGGCCCAGAGTGGAGGGGTATGCAGTTGTTTGGGGTGTTGTGGGGAGCCTAGCACACTGACAGAGGGTAGGAGACCCTGCACTAGCATTTGTCCTATAGGACTCAGCACTCACAGACTGGCTGTGATGGGCAGAGGTCAGCTGGGAAGCTCTTGGGAATGCCTGCTTGCGTCACCTCCCAGCTGCTGCTGCCAGCTTGAATCCTGGAAGCGGGACAATATGCTGTGTGTGAAGACTCTGAGCTGCAGATCCTGGGCACATCTGTGACCTTCAGAAGCTCATGCCTATCTGGAAGTGATGGGTAGCAGGGCTCATGTGGTGTCGACTCTTGAGTTTCTGGATCCCAAAACAGAACATGTGTGCTTGATGTGTGTACATGAATTAGTGAACTAGCCATCCAGTACCTACTGTGCGAGTGTGAGGCTGCTCAGGCTGGGCGATGTGGGGTCCCTGGACCTGTGGTGCTTTCTGTCTCCCCCAAGGCTATCTGCTTACTGCTGCTGGGGCTGGTCCCATCAGGACTAACAGGAGGACCAGGCTAACTGACCATACTAGCTTTTAAATCAACTGTGGGCTCCTCCTGTGAGCAGCTGGTCATTATGAACACAGACTGCATCTGGGACATGGTGGGCCAGGGCTGGGACCAGGCTCTCTGTGGAGGCCAGTGATAGTAAAGGTTCCCGTGGACTACCCACCCTCTGCCAGATGATCTACATGACCAGTGCAGCAAGTCGATGTTATCCCTTCCTGAATGTGTCTCACAGGCCTGCTACAGCCCAGGATAGGTGAGGCATCAGGGCCTTTAACAACTCATAGGCACTGATGAAGAAGTGGCCAATCTGGACTCATTAATACTGCTATTGGCCCAGGGACGGAATACTGTTTGTCCTAGCCAATGGGGGTGCTCTGGTGTGGGCAGTGGATGCTGCCAGACATGGGCTAGACACATAGCAGGTGCTGACACAGTCCAGGGTTTCAGGCTGGTGGCCTGGGGGCTGAGACCTCTTCCACTTGTCTAAAGTGTTGTTAGAAATTTTGAGCCAATGCTTTGAAGTCAGGAGGTTTAGCACAGAGATTGGAATTTTCCAGCTACTTTCTAGTACTGAAAATGCTGCCCACAATGGCCACAATCCATCAGGGCCGAACAGAACTCCGAGGAGGCCATAGCCCTCCTCACTGTTCCTTCTGCAGTGAAGACTGGCCCTTGCTGTGGCCCCTCTTGCAGTAGAGAAGGATCTCCTTGTGCTTAAGGTCCTCCCAAGAATGAGAGTGAAGGTAGAGGCAGAAGCTGCACGAGGTACCCCATGGCAGCCCCTGCCACATTCTCCTGAGTTGCCACCCTGAATGAACCCTGTAACCTGGGACCAGGAGGAAGGAGCCAGTCAAATGCAGGGGAGACATCTGGGGACTGCTTCGCCTGCTCTGAAAAACTGGGTCCAGGGAAAGAGGAAGGGGTCCTCTAATTCTGGGCTGCTGAGGACAAGCCCAAGGAACCTGAGGATGACCTTGGTGCCCCAGCACCCTGGGGGAACCATGTCCCCTCAGGGAAGCGCATATCACCCATAGGTGCCTGCCGATTCCCCTGAGGTCCTGGCCTGCTGGCCTCTGCTCCAATGGGACAGCTAACATTGTTTTTTTTTTTTTTGAGACAGAGTCTCATTATGTCACCCTTGGTAGAGTGCCGTGGCATCACAGCTCACAGCAACCTCCAACTCTTGGGTTTAAGTGATTCTCTTGCCTCAGCCTCCTGAGTACTTGGGACTATAGGCATCCGTCACAACACCTGGCTATTTCTTTGTTGCAGTTTGGCCGAGGCTGGGTTTGAACCTGTCACCCTCAGTATATGGGGCCGGTGTCCTACATTGTTTTGAAATACAAAAATACTGCTCTTTGTAGATAATTTGTCACTCTAGAAAAATATAAAGATGAAAGCAGCAGCCATCATCACTCACAATTACACCAACACAGTAATAGTCACAGCACTTGACTTCCCAACCAGTGTGAGCCTATGTGAGCGTGAGGGAGCGTTGAGTGCACACATGTGTGATAGAGCTAACTTTGTGCCAGACTGTGTCTGTTCCTCTTCACTCTGCAGCACTTAAGAAGTACTATTCTGGGCAAACTACCATAAGTGTCCTTTTGATTGGCAGCATGAATGTCCAAATGAGGACATGCGCATTTATGCTCCCAATGTTGACCACTTGCACCTTTTCCAGTTCTTTATTCTCACATGACTGTGGTTTTACAGACTTGCTCATAGAGACCTGAAGGAGATTGTGGTCTCGTCCAGGTGACATTTTGCTTTATAAAATGCTGTTTAGGCTGCAATAGCTATTTTATGTGAAGATGGCAGAAGGCAGTGGGGGAAGCTCAGGGCTGTCTAGGAGGGTTGCCAGGGCTCACTCAGGTTTGTTAGCTAGGCCATGCCCTTCCTTAGCCCATGCTGAGAGGATGCGGCTATAACTAGAGAAGTCTGTGTTTGAGAACCAGGAACTGTAGCATCCTGGAGCAGGTCCATGAACGCTCCCAGCTCCCACCTGGATGGAAAGTGGAGCCTGGGGCTGCTGAAGCCCACAGGTGTGAGTGGGAGGGCAGGTGTGATACACTAGGACAGCGGTTCTTAACCTGTGGTCGCGACCCACAGGAACTGTATTAAAAGGCTGCAGCATTAGAAAGGTTGAGAACCACTGCACTAGGAGGTACTGGGTAGGGGAAACTTGGGTGACTGCCAATGGGGGCAACAGGACAAAGCTGGGTGTGCCACTCCAGGCCATTCTTCTGTGACACATGGCAGGGGTGTGGCCATGGGCTGGTGGCTCTAGGAGGAGGCCATGTAAACCGAGCTTATTCAATAAAATACAGGCCCATGCAAGAGATGCTGCCATCTGAGACGAATGGTGAGGCCTAGACAGGAAAGCCCCCTCTCCTCCAGGGAAGAAACAAACCCACTTTGATTAGGAAAACACTGGTTAATTTCCTAATGGAGTGTGTGACGTTAAGGGGGAAAATGTAATTTCTGGAACAACTCTGCAAAGTATTTTTTCTCTTGTTACTCCCATTTGCCTTTATCTGAGTGGTTGGCAACCAGCAGTAGCTGGGGCGGCACTTCCTGGGCCTCTTGCTCGTTCGCAAATCCTTGTGGCAGGCCTTCCCTTGTTGGGAAGCAGGACGGGAGCCTGAAGGTCACTCCTGGGTGAGCTGGCACAGGTAAGCCCCTGAGGGGCCTCTTTGGACCCTCCCCCAGGACACCTAAGGCTAGGTAGCTCTAACCTCTCCTTTATGAGGTGTCAACTGTGCCTCCCAGGAACCTCCTCTTCCATTACTCTGTCCCTGGAATTATCCAACTGACCCAGCCTGGATTGGTCTACTTGGTACTGTTAACAACAGATGCTTATCAGTGAGTGGCCTGGCCTGTGTGGCCCAGGCATTCTGAGCCAGCTGTGGTCCCTGGAAGGGTGCCATTGAGGCTTACCTGCCTTATCTGCCCCTGAGAACCCATGTGCAGTGATCACTGGGCCCCCCTCTCCCTGGACTATTCCAATTTCCTGCAGGCTCCAGACAATAGACTAGGGCCTGGATGGGGCTTGGGTAGGTGGTCTTCCTGCCCCCTCACCTGGCTGGCTGTTCCTAAGAGCTGGCAGAGTGTGGGTGGACAGACCCAGGGAAGGGTGGAGATTGCCAGGAATGGCAAGAGCCCAGCCTTAGGTGCAGGGCGGGCAGTGGGGACACCTGAATCTCCTTAGCCTCAGCAAGCCCAGCCATGACCTGGGCCCACAGAGATGGTAAGAAGAGGTGACAGCACATGTGTCCTAGAAACCAAGTGCACTGCCATCAAAATAGTGACGGAGCAGGCCCTGAAGGCAGTTCAAATACACTGGGTACAGGGACCCCAAGGGGATGTGCATGCCAACCCCACCTATCACTGGTGGGAAATGTGTGGGCAGGGTACCCAGCCACTCTTGACCACTAAAAGACATAAGGTGCTTATAGCAGCACCCTGCACTCAAACAATACACACTGGAAGAGAAATCTGCTCAGAGTGGGCCAGGTGAGAGCGCTGACTCGATACCTTGGAGGAAATGGTTGGTTTCCTGACAAATCATAAAGCAGCGACCAAAATTGGAAGAAGAAATTCGAATAGACCAATCAAAAAGGATGCAGTGAGGACAACTAGGGACACACACTGGAAAAGGCACCAAGAGGACAGCTCCATGGGTATCCCCCAGCTCCTTGGGACAGGCATCTCTAACACTGTCAGGCCTGCTCTATTTCCTGGGGAGTGAGTGTGCAAGGAGCCCAGTGCTCTGAGATACCATATGCTGTCACTAACTAGAGCACAGTAGAGCAGAGCAGAGAACAGCAGCACTGACACAGGTGGGCCTTAGACTGGAGATCATAGATCTGGGTGGCAGAGGAGAATGGTAGGGGCTGAGTGGAGCAGAGAGCTGCTCACCCAAGGATGCAGTGGCTGGCATGGGGCAGGTAGATAGTCCAGGTGCTCCCAGACTTGTGTTCTTAGAAAATCTGTCAGCCTGTGCAGGGGACCTCAGGAGGTCCAAGTCCCATGGTTGGACCCAGATTGGGAAATGAGCAGGGAGCAGGGAGGACCCCTGAGGGAAAGAAACACTTCTTGCCAGACACAGCAGGGCTGGGTGTGACCCACCACCAGGCAAGGCTCTTGCTGATGCTGGTTGGCACTGACCCCGTGAGGGACACCTTCCAGGCTTCTTCCTTGGAAATGGAGGCAGTTCAGGTTGGGTCACCACAATTATAGAGATGGTACCTGGGGCCAGAGCTGGGTCTGACCTCTGCCACCACCAAATTCAAGCACCCAGGAGAACTAAGAATTCTCGTGGGCTGAAAGGGGAGCCCCAGAGCTGCAACAGCCTTACACTGGCGGGCCTACACTCAGGCCCCTACACTCAGGCTGAGATCTATCAGTTCTCTGTTCCCGGGGCAGAGGCCTCCCTCACCCCTGCCCAGAAAGCCGACATTTGAGAGAAGTCTGGTGACATTACAAGATTTAAAAGTTAATTAAACAGAGTGGTATGAAGTATAACAGCCCCAGGTGTTTATTTCCAAAGAGCCTTTAGAAGGAAAAGGGGGAAAAATCTAATAAAAGGCTTTGTGAGATATTGCATTAGGAAGTAATCACACCGTTAAATCACCCAGTGTCTGCACAGGCTGCCTAACGATCAGCTCACTGCCCCTGGCTCCTGCACCCATTGAGCCCACATGCCCTTCAGGACCCGGAGCTACCTTGGCAAGGCTCAGGAGTGAGCCACATGTGCTCAGCCCCTTGGATGACCCCCCTGCCCACAGGCCCATGTGCCATTCATTCATTCACATATTCATTCAGTACATGCACTGACAATGACCAGGCCACAGCACAAGGCAGTGGAGGCACCAAGGATCACCAAGCAGGGCCCTTCTTGGTGGTGTGGGATAAGAAGATTCAGGGTTCAACTATGCAAAGACCAGAGTGAAGGAAGGGTGGTGAAAGTCCCAAGGAAGCAGCATTCAGGCTGAGACCTCAAGGATCCTGGGAATTAGGAGGCAGATGGGAGGGAGGATGCTGGGAGCCTGGGGGCCCTAAGGCAGAAGAGACCCAGAAATCTCATTTAGACTGCTGCCCTTTTCTAATAGTCCTGATTGGGAACTCAACACTGTGCAGGCTGCCCTCTGTGATAGGCAGGCGTGGTGAGCAGGCTCTAAGCCTGTGGCACTGATACCTGTGTACCCAGAGGATGGCTCAGTAGTCTCAGGTAGACTAGCCCCCTCCCAGAAGGGTTGGGATAGAGAGGTCTGGTGGGCGGGATACACATAGCAGCCCCACATCGAGTCAAAACACATGCTAGACCTGGTTGGGCACTGGAGATGACAGGGATGCTCAGTTACCACAGTCCTCACAGGCACATTGGACCTTGCAATATGCTTCCAAGGCCCCTTCTGTGGCCTGAGCCCTGCCCTAGGCCCCACCCTACCTGCCCAGACCCCAGCAGAAGAATCACTGACCCAGAGACACAATGTGTTCCCTTGTCCTCAATGGCCTGCCATCTCCTGTCCATTCCCAGGCTCCCTGTCAAGGAGGCCTGCTCTGCTCCTCCCAGGCAGAGCTCCAAAGGAAGCCTGCCTTCTTTCCAGGCCTACTCGAGTCACATTCTATCCCAGCCCTGTGATAGGAAGTAGCTGGAACCTACCCATGCCCTGACAGTCCCAATGCAAGTGGGGAGGGGCAGGTAAAGGGGGCATTAGGCAAAGGAAGGATGGAGCAGGGAAGGGGTAGGCCAGGGGCAAGGTGGGGCTAGAACCAGGTAAGGGGTGCTACAAGTAAAGGGTCAGTTGAGGGGTGGGTCAAGGCAGGCCAGGTAAGGTATGGGGCAGGCTCCCACCCTACTGCCTGACAGGTGGACCCAGCTCAGCCCTGTTATCAGAAAGCTCTGCCAAGAGCTGGCCAAAAAGTCCATCTTTTGGTAATTTATCAGGTTAATAAACGGCTTTTGCTGCTGGCAGCGTCTCCTCGCCCCAATTCTCATGCAGGGTGCTGAGGCGCCTTTCACGATTAATATCACTCATCCCAAAGTGTAATTACCAGCTCCATCACGGGGCGCCAGCACATTTATCCACTCGATCTGCTTGCCGGCTGAGTCCGCATCAGTCAGCAGTGGCTGCCCAGCAGCAGCATCTCCATCCCTGGCCCGGCTTCCCTGCTCTTTGGGCAGGCGGCTGAGCCCTGATACCTCAGAGCTCCTCTTTTGGATGAGCAGTGCTTGTCATGATCATGGCTAGACATGCTGGCAGCCACAGCTTCTCCCCCATGCCATGTCAGATGCCAAACTCACTGAGGCTGGGGGTGTGACCACCCAGGGCCCCCACAGTTCATTCCCTGCTATGCTTGACTATCTTGGGACCTGTAGTCGGGGAGGCGTGTCTTTAGTTTGTTCAGTTGCCACAGTCTGGGCAGCTCACAGATAGCCCAGGTCACACCTCATGCTGCTGGGGGCTGCAAGTGCAGGATCAGGTGCCACATGGTGGGTGTCTGGGGACATAATGCTCACAACTAGCTATCTTCTCACCATTAAGGGGTTGGGGGCTCTGATCACCTCCAAAGAACCCACCTCCTTACCCCTGCACTGGGAATGAGTGTGGGGACATACTTGGTCTACTACATTCTGCCCCCACCCACAAGCTCTATCCTCCTCACATGCAAAATACTTCCATTGCCTTCCAATAGCCCTAATGCCTCAATTTGCTTAGCATCAACTCTGAAGTCCAAATTTAGTCCCATCTAAATATTATCTGAATTAGATGAGGGCAAGACTCAGGCATGACACTCTCTCCAGGCATGACCCTGGGAAATCAAACAAGTTAGGTGCCCCCAACACATGACGGCAGACAAGTGCAGGATGGACATCCTACCATAAAGGGAGAAACAGGCGAGAGGGGAGGGGTGCCAAGTCCAAGCACATCTGGACCCCAGCAGGCCGATGTCACCCCACTCAAGGCTTCTCTGTTAGGCTCTGACCTCTGGGATGCAGGCATGGGGTCCCACCCCCAGGGCCCTGTGCTGAGGTATCTGTCTGGCCTGCTAAAAGCATAAAGTTAATTGTTCCTCATTTGAAAAGACAGGCCTGATGATCTGAATTACCTTCAGGGTCACTCTTCCCTCATCTTAAAGAACAATGCACATTTGCTATCCTGTTCTACAGCACCATCATTCCAAATGCAAGAAGTCCAACCAATCCCCTCACCCCTGCTGTCTCCTGTCTCTTCTGTCTTGACCAGGCATGTCCCTGACTGACTGTTCTTCATCTATGTCACGCCCCTCATCACAGGTCTCCGGGCCACACCCTTGCTGCTTTCCTCTGAAAGTGCTTTCTCATTTTTTCCAAATCTTTAAGTTCTGCTTTCTTTTTGCATAATAGTCCACAACTGAGTCACTTCCATCAGGAAGAGCTAGGCTATACCTTTAACACTCTGCTCAGAGAGTGTAAGCTAAATATCCAATCTCATCACACCTGGGCTACTTGCACCAGTGTGCATGGCCGTGTCACTCTCCTAGCCCCTTCCCAGCAGGGATGGCTGAGCCTCACTTCTATTTGAGGCTCTGCAGAATGGCTGGTCCCATCTGGTTTCTCTCCACATGCTGTCCATGATGATGTGGGTGCTGCCTCTGGAGACATCAGCTTCCTCTCCTTCCTGAGCTGCACTGTCACCTTTAAAGGTCTATCTATAGAAACACACACCGTTCCCAGTCTGTACCTCAAAACAAATCCAGCCTCTACACAACCAGGGTCAGAGATGCTTCCCCAATTTCAGGAATCCATTGCAGCAGTACCCATCTTTCTAGCACCTGTCTCAGTCTATTCAGGTGCAGAACAGCTCAGACAGGCAGTTTATAAGCAACACACAATTATTCCTCATGGTTCTGGGGCTAGAAGTCTAAGATCAAGGTGCTAGAAAATTCACTGTCTTGTGAGGGCCACAGCCCAGTGCAGACAGGCGTGTTCTCACGATGTCCTCAGTGGTAGAAGTGGGGAGGACACTGACCTCACTCCAGAGGTCAGACTCCCTCACATGTGAACTCTGGGGACACACAACCAGCCCATAGCAAGGCTGCTTGGCCTGCTGTTCCTGACAGCCCTCCATGGCTCCTCCAAACTGAGATAAGGAGACAACCATGGAAGTGTGTGCATGTGGTAGGTGGCAGGTGCTGCAAGGGTAACCCCCATCCCTTTCCACCTGTGAGCTTTCCCAGCTGATGGTGCAGCTGGGGCAGCTCAGGAACATGGCCTGCTCTAGGCCTGGAGAGGCCCTGGCTTCTCAGCCTCAGCAAGTTGGAGGCCTCCATGGTGTCTTGAGGAAACAGGAGCTACCTACAAAATTCATCTTCCAGAAGGAAGGTGGCAGGCCGTTGGCAAGGGGAGGGGAGAAGTGAAGGGAAAGGGTGTCCCTCCTGCTTCTGCCCCAATTGAAGGAGTGTGGTCATACTCTAGGTGCTGCCTGTCATAGGCATTAAGAGTAGGGCCTCAGTGGAGGACCCCTGTCTCCAGTGGCCACAATCAGGCTGAGGGATGAGGAAGGGTTGAGCCCCACACATGGAGCATCAACCATAACATGTACCAGGCATCTGTGGCTCATTTGTTAATTATCAAGCAAACAGTTCATGGCCTCTGTTCACTGCCCACTGTCTGCATCTGCTGAGCACCATGGGGTTCAGATGGCCTTAGTAATAAAGGAGAGCTCAGATAGCAGCTCCTGCCCAAGCCCCTAAGAGTCTCTCACAAACTCAAGGGAGAAAGAGCACAGGCCTATTATGCTCCAGACAGACCCTTTCCTGCCTTGATGCCCACAGGCAACACAAGGTTCCCCCTGCTCCAAAATAACATGATCCTAGAACAATCTAGTGTCATGTGGCCTCAGATCAGAAAGGATGGAGGGGACTCCCAGGAGCCTGGGCCTCATGGTCAAGCTGAAAGCCCTTATCTTCCATTTCCAGGGCTCACTGAGGGGTGGCAGGGATGTTACCATGAGAGCCCAGGAGACAGGGCATCTGCAGGCAACCAGGAGGAAACAGGCCCAGTACACCTGAGGCCTTCATGGAACAGCCCCCCAGGGCTCCCAACTTCCCAGCCAGGCTTGTCTTTGGACTATTCATCCCAGGCACAGGAAGGCTCTTGGGCTGGGCTCTGGTTTTTCCTTACCACACAGACCTGCATAGGCCCCATTCTGCTTCTAGGGACATGTCCCTGTGCTAGGGCTTCAAGCCTATACTGGAGCTAGCTGCCCTGTAAAGCAAAACTTTCTTCCCTGTATGCATTATGACAGTAAACAACAGTGTTTTGAAGAATGCATGTTTCTATGTGATTGCTTAACATTGGAAATTTAATTTTGACTTGGTACAAGGTCAGGTTGAGAATGGTGCTATCATTGTTAAGAATGCTCCTCAGTGGTGGGTAGGGGTCCCAGAGCTTATGTAAGGGCCTCTGGGCACTACAGCCTGCAGGGTGCTGGGATCTGTCCTAGGGATGTTGGGGCCAGCCAAATATACCCTAAGACCAGACCCTAACAAGTGACACTGACTCCAAGGGGGAGGAGTGGCTTTTGTTTTTACCTTGGCTCAGCCACCGACTGGCTTGAAGAACTTTGAAGTCCCATTTTGGAGGACTGATCTCTACTTTGGGGACTTTGTGAGAGGATGAAGAGGGCTATAGAGCTGCCACCCTGGGCCTTGGTCCTTCTGCTATTAGAGCCATGCTGGTGCCTCCCATTGCTGAGCTTTCCCTCGAGGCCCCCTACCTCCCCTGTGCTGGTGGTGCCCTATATGGCCACCCTCAAGGCTAACACTCAATACCAGGGCCCAATGCCAGGTCAGGCCAGCAGGAGGGTGTTCTGCACAGGGGATGCAGAGAGCTGAGAGGGCTGGGGGCCGGGAATGGGTGCTGAAGGCCAGGGAGGATGCACACCAAGCTGGCTTTTGGCAGCTGTGACTGGCAGTCCTAGCTTTGCTCCTGGGCCCTAGGCTCTCTTGGTTCCCCTGATGCCACTCTGGCAGATAGCAGGGTGCAGATCTTCCCTATCTTTCTGTTTTGGGCCCACACTCAGGCCAGGCTCCTGGTGGGACTGGCCCAGGCCTAGGTCTTCAGCTCTGGAACCCAGCTCTGTAGACCAGAGGGGCATTGTCCCTTGATCTGCCCCGAAGCCCCGTGCAGGCCCTGTGCCCCTCCTTCCCTGACCCCTCCTGGCATCAGGACTCTGCTGTTCTGTCCCACCTGAGGGAGTCTCAGGGGTCAGATCTGGCCAATGTGGCAGGCACATTGCCAGGAGGTGGGGGCCAAGCACACAGTGAGCAGACACACACAGGCAAATAGTCCACAAACCCATGCAGGTGAGATTCTGACAGAAAACAGTATCTCAGGGTAAGGGATACCCAGCTGGAAGGAAAGAAATGGAGTGCGAAACCTGCACATCCACAAGGCAGTTAGGGCATCTGTTCCCTGGCTTTGAGGGGCAGGGCCTGGTTACCCACACCCCTCCTGCCCCCCATCTCTGAGCTCAGCAGCCAGAGCCCTGGCACTGGTCCGTGCAAGTCAGTCCACACTGACCAAGAAATTGTCCCCCAAGACTCTGGAAGGAGTTGTTCCTGACACTTGGGCAGGGCAAGGGCCTGGGGAGCAGCTTTCCCAGGGAATCTTCCTCTCTTGCTCACATCTGCATGGGGTGAAGTATAGGTCAACATCCACCTGGAAGGCAAGTGGAAGGGCACGAGCTCCCTGGGGACATTCAAGTGCCCCAGCCTCAGTGGCCCTGGAAAGCTCTCAGTGGACTGTGATGATGCGGATCCTAACTGACGGCTGCTATGGCAGTGACAATGGCCCCATGGGGTTTGTAGCACTGCCTGTAGAATTAACTCAGCATTTAAATTCAGGCTACCACCGTCTGTACCTTCCTACTGATTCCATCTTGTGCTATGTAGTCCCAAGGGACGGGAAGAAGAAAGCAGCTACAGAGACACAGTTTAGCTGACTGCTTATGAAAGGACTTTTAGAAGTCACAGGAGTGCCCACAGGTAGGGCAGGTGGCCTGCAAGGAAGAGTGTGTCCCACCTGGGAGTTTTCCGTCTGGGAGTCTGAGTGGCCCAAGGTACAAGGCCTTGATGTTTTTCTTCAGAGACCCTGGGGTACCCATTTTGAGGACTCTGCCAACTGGGAGGTGCA
Organism: Arctocebus calabarensis; assembly: GCA_963573935.1. Taxonomy (NCBI): domain Eukaryota; kingdom Metazoa; phylum Chordata; class Mammalia; order Primates; family Lorisidae; genus Arctocebus; species Arctocebus calabarensis. The sequence goes on along the minus strand of CAUYON010097595.1, from coordinate 47,613 downwards.
GGACTCTGGCAGCAGCCCCCAGAGCACTTCCTTTAGACATGACATTCTTAGGACACTTGCTTTCTTGTTCCTCTAACCAAATGTTTTTCTTCTTTTTGGGAGCTGGCCAGAATAGCCCTAGCCCACAGCTGCTCACCTCCCTGCTGGCAATTGCAATGGCATGGGCTGGGGGTGGCAGAGTGCAGAGCCTGACCCTGGGAAGGCTGGTCACTGCCTGGTGCTCAGGGCTACCAGTCCCCTGCCTATGGCTGCACTGCAGTTTCTCCACCTGGGAGTGAAGGGCATGGACGCTGTCCCCTGCCTCAGGTCCTGCTACAAAAGTTCACTAAAACACATTCACACAACAATTTGTACTTATCTAAGATACAGACTTCCCTCTCCTAAAAACACTGAGCAGAAAAACTTTGTAAACAAGCTCTGGCCCCTGGGTCACTGTGCAGTCTGAAGGAAGGAAGGAAGCAAGGAAGCAGCTAGGTAGGTATTTGAGGTGAAGGAGGAGCAGGTTTCTGAAAAGTCAAAGTACAGAGAGAGAGTGGGCAGAGCACACCTGTATGTGTATGACAACTGCCAGCTGGCCACACAGGTACGCGCTATCTCTGCAAGGACACTTGGGAAACTGGTAACACTGGCGGCTTGTAGAGCCTGGGAATTTTCTAAGTATATAATTTTAACATGCATAAAACTGTACTACTCCAACAATTTAATTGCAATTAAGAAAACTTTAAAACTCTCTAAGCAGCACAGTCACTGATGCCCTTCTGCTTTGACACTCTGTGCCCAGGTAGGCACCATCCCCTCTGTGCCCACCTCACTGCTACATCCAGCCCAGACCAGGGCAGCCACACTCCATGCTCCCAACATGACATCAGCTCTTTTCATCCTCATGTACACCCCACTAGGACTGAGGCAGGGCAACCCCATGCAATCTAAGCCCCGGCAGTAACAGCCAAGAGGCCTCTACCTCAATCCTTTCTCACTCTGACACACAGGGAAAGCCCAGAGTAGCTGAGATCCTGCTGGCAGCTACTGTGAAGGGAGAGACGCCAGGACCTTCCCTCCCCAAGGGAGAGGCAGGAGGGAAGGGGAAGCCAAAGCCGTTGAGGCATCCCCATTCAGGGGGCTCTGACCTGGGTCCTATCAGACTGCCAGAAATTGCCAGAGCCACTAGACCTAACATGATGTGTCCTAGGGCCCAGCTTGGGACTTAGCAGGATCTCTGCCCTCAAGAAGTTGGAGCCTGTGGAGAAGATGGGGAAAGGGGAGAGGGAGGGAAGGGGAGGGAGAGGGTGGGGGGACAGAGGATAAAGGGTGAGATCACACTTGTGGTGCATATTTGAAGGGTCAGGAAAAAACTTCTAAATACAGATCAAAAATGTTTTCACATAGTAAATGAGAAAATCTCATGAATGTTATGTAAATCAGATTGATAAAAATATCTTGCGAAGCCCGCACAATGTACCCCATTACTGAATTATTGTACACAGCTATGATTCAATAAAAAAAAAAAAAAAAACAGAAGAAGTTGGAGCCTGTGGGATGGTGTTGGGCACAGGTAGCACCAAGCTGAGATCTGAGGACATTGGTTAGGCAAAGCATCTGAGTCCAGCGTGCATCTCCACAGCCTGCTGTGGCCCCCATCTGCCCAGCCCCGCATTCTGGTCACAGTGGCCTTCTCAAAGCTCCTAGAATTATCTGGAACTTTCTCTTCCAGCTCTTCACACACTGGCTCCTGCTGACCTTTTGGGCCTCTGTGTTAGCACTCTTCCTAGAGACACCTTCCGTGGCCAGCTGGCTTAAGTCGCTGTCCCTAAATTTTCTATGTCACCCACGGGCTCCTCCCAGCTGGTCAGGATTGTGCAGAATGCTTGTGGCCGGTCTCTACAAGTCCCCAAGAGTGGGGAGCTCCTCTAGGGTAGAGACCTTGGCTGCTTCAGCCCTACCTTATGCTAATGCAGTATGTATCAGGGGAACACCATGCAGTAACAGGTGCTTAGGGAGCAAGGGAAGGTGTGAGACGGCATCAGTGAGATGTGGCCACCGTCGGGTATACTATAGCTCCAATCTCATGAAGGGATGTGTGGCCTAAATGGCATGTAAGTGCTGCCCAGTCCAGGGTTGCCTGCATAGATGCTGATGCTGGCATCACTGTGGTGACTTGTGGTTCCAAAGCCCATCAGGTGGGACAGCAATGTTTGAGAAAAGGACACCATACTCCTGTGTGCCTGCCCGAACAAGGCAGCATCAGCTGTTCTTTGCCAAAAGATGACCATGAAGGAAAGGCTGGAGGGCTTGGCAAGGAAGGAGAGAGTCGGAGGTGCAGGCAGGTGCAGGGGGCGGCAATGGAGTATGCTAGGGGCCCACCATCTCTGCGATGTGAGTCAGCACTGACTCTATGCCAATCTGGGTTTGAGTCTGAGCTGCTCCCCTGAAGAGACATAAGCAGCCCCCAGGCTCGGTTCCAGTTGATCCCCCCACCTGGAGCTACCTTAATTGGTTCTCATCATGAAGCGATCCAGTGGGTTTTCACTGCTGCACACAGCCACAGCCTTGGCTATGGCCACAGGGGTTGCAGGCCTAGTAACAACCATAGGCCCGAGGAGTGTGGCTGCAGTACAGGACCTGTCCTAACAGCTGGGCCCAGAAGACTGACCCCCAGAGCCCTGCTTGCACAGCCAGGCAAGGCAGAGATAGCAGACTAGATGAAGAGCCTGGCAGATGCTCCCTGGGGTGCACCTTGCTATGTGCATTTCTTTACCTTTCTGGGTACCAGAATCCTCTGCACAATAGCAATCAGATCTATCAGCAGGGCGTGACCACAGGGTGAGGAGCTGGCTGGGGCCAGGCCACTCAGTGGTGGTCATCGGGGCAATGCTTCCCTACAGACCTGTTACTGACTTCGTGTTTTGTTTTAAATTAACTACCTTATTAAACTTAAACAAACCTAGTTAAAAAAAACCTTTATATTAGAACTGAAAAATAAAAATAAACATAGCTTGCTATAAATAGAGAATAACTATAAAAATAAGTTCAACAGAAACTAAACCCTTGTCTTCTAGTTGGAGATGGTTCCAAGCCTGAGGCATTTGCTGGCTGAGGAAAAGGGCAGAGAGTCTGGTATGATGGCTCTGTCTGCAACCCTAGTGCTCTGCGAGGCTAAGGAGAGAGGATCCCCTGAAACCAGAAGGTGGAGGCTCCAGTGAGCTATGATGAGACCACTGTACTCCAGCCTGGGTGAGAAAGAGTGAGACCCCGTCTCTAAAAAGAGGGAGGAGGATACTAGCAGGGTCAAATGCCATAGCCATGCTGGCATCAGATGGAGGGGAGGCTGTGTCCTTGGGGCAATCAGCTAAGTCCCTGTGGTGTCTGGGAACCCCAAACCACTTCTCATTGCCAAGTCACTGACCACAGGACTATCCTGCACACGGCCTAGTGGCCAGGATTGGATGCCACATTTCACACCCCACTCCACCTCACCCAGAGGAAGAAGGGAGACCCAAGACCAAACCTGAGCCACAGAGAGGCTGCTCTGACAAGGTCTGACTTGCTTTATTCCTGTTGCCTCCATGGATGGGGTTAGCACAACCCAGGGACACATATGAATGCACAGCTAATCAGGCCAGAGAAGGAGAGAGGGAGAAGTGGGAGCTGAGGATCAAATAAAAACAGTCAAGGGTCTGCAGAAAGCCCATTAACAGACTGGTATGGCAAAGGTGGCCACCAGCGGGCCTGGGCACTGAGACTTTGCCTTTCCGTAACAGGCCCCTCGGAGGATGAAGGTTAGGCAGCACCTTAACCCCTTGGGGGGGGGGGGCGGTCAGGAACAAGCCCTCCTCCATTCAAGCAGTCAGAAGACTGACTCCCTCCACTTTTGGACCCTCCCTAGGACCCTTCCCCGGGCCCTGGCTCCTGGAGGCCCCTGCCAGGCTACAGAAGTAGCTCAGCAGGCTACCTCCCTCCTTGCCAATTGCACCCTTGGGTTTCTTTGAGGGCTTTCTCTAAATGAGTCCCCATGTACAAGGCAAGGTCTCCATGCCCAGGCCTACTGAGGGCCTGCTGCTTGGCCCCAGGCCCGCTGGTGGCCACCTTTGCCATACCAGTCTGTTAATGGGCTCTCTGCAGACCCTTGACCGTTGTCATCACAGCAGACCCTGCCATTGTCATCACAGCCAGCCTGAAGAATATGTGAGAACACCTGGGCTTGGAGGGTCACTGCCCTAGGCCCACCCTGGCCTATGTTCTTGGCCATGCCAGCCCCTGAAGTCCTGAAGCATAGAACATAAAAGGCCTGAGGTCTCAGACATTGGCTGCTGTGGGCCCCCATGGCCCATTTGTATAGCTGCACCAGCTACTCCAAGCACATGGGGACTCATTTAGAGAAAGCCCTCAAAGAAACCCAAGGGTGCAATTGGCAAGGAGGGAGGTAGCCTGCTGAGCTACTTCTGTAGCCTGGCAGGGGCCTCCTGGAGCCAGGGCCCAGGGGAAGGGTACTAGGGAGGGTCCAAAAGTGGAGGGAATCAGTCTTCTGACTGCTTGAATGGATGACAAATGCCCATAGGCAGAAGGAAGGAGGCTGAAGGGACAGCACGTCATGCAGAGCCAGCACCCATCCTGATGGGGCCAGGAGGCCTGTCTGTGGTCAGAGTTCCAGGAAACCCAAAGATCAAAGGTCCAGCCATTCCTTTTGACTGGGTAGGCTTGGAGCAGAACAGTCATTATCCAAATTGCTGTAGCTTCAGAACACTTCTCTGCTGATAGAGTCTTTTAAGGGAGAATCTGGAGAGTCTCCTTAACACACAGCAGTGGGCCATTTCTAAGGAAGAGGACATGGTCCTCAGACCATTCCAATGAACCACCAAGCGATTCCTTGGGTCCCAAGGGTGGAATCTGCTGCTAGGCCTCTCCCCAATTGCTGTGCTTTGGACATCTGTTCACTCTAACCTCCCAAACCTCATGTGGAAATCTAACCCCTTATGTTCAAGGTGGGGCTTACTCAGGTAATGGGAATAGATTTCCTCAGGAGTAGGGAGTAGAGCTGGCTGTTACAAGGGGTGCCCTCTCTCTTCCATGCCCCTCCCACCCTAAGTGGAAGAAGCCTGATCCCCCTCCACCCCCACGCCCAGATGCAGCTGTCCAGTCTTGAACTTCCCAGCTATCAGTGGCATGAGTCAGGCCAGGTGCGGTGACTCACGCCTGTAATCCTAGCACTCTGGGAGGATGAGGCGGGGGGACTGCCTGAGCTCAGGAGTTTGAGACCAGCCTGGGCAAGAGTGAGACCCTGTATCTGCTAAAAACAAAAAAATTCACCAGGCATTGTGGTGGATGCCTATAGTCCCAGCTACTTGAGGAGACTGAGGCGAGAGGATTGCTTGAACCCAGGAATCAGAGGTTGCTGTGAGCTATAATGATGCTACATTACTTTAGTCTGGGTAACAGAGTGAGATTCTGTTTCATACACGGTATATGGCTCAACTCTTGGGGACGGTAGATAATTATAAGAGAGATGTTACCTAACAAATGTAATCAGGGTAACCTAACTCTTTGTACCCTCAATGAATCCCAAACAATTAAAACAACTCTATTTCATAAAATAGTAAAATAAAATGAATTAAAAAAAAGAAGTACAAGCCAAGCACAGTTTGACCTGGCCTTGGGTATGTGTGAAAGCAGCAACACAGAACAAGGATACCCACAGAGCTACAGCTCTAGGCCCCACCCCATGTCCACTCATTCAGCTGTCACCGCACCACTCACGTGCTTCCAAGGTCTGCCCTGCCCAGTGCATGAGACCAAGTACGTCCATGACTACTGGACCCCACAACCTGGCCCACAGATGTTCTAGGCCTGGGGGGTGGGGAGGTGTCTCACCTATACCTCAGCTCTCCAGTGGTTCTGCCTGGAGGAAAGAGGGCTCGGCAGGGGCAGACAGATCTCAAGGGTTCTAGGGCATAGAGCTCCACAAAGCCTGTCTGCCTGACCTTGAACACTGAGCCCCCAGCTCTGCTGCCATAAAAAGTGCCAGTGGTGGGGCCTTAAAGGGTCTCATGACACCTCACCTCTGACCTTCCCTCAGTCTGGGGAGAAATCACTTCAATATTATTTACAAGAGCAGTGACCAGAGAAGCCATACAGGAGAGCCAAGTCTTCACAGCACAGGGAGAAACTGAAGCCCCAAGGAGGGGGCACTCAATATTAATATCATCACCTCAGCATGGAATTTGGTCCTTCCAGAAACCAGAGGCTGTTCATGCAGCTCCCTTGAGGAATGCCTTCCACAAACTTTGATGTGAGCTAATTAAGTCTGCACAGTTAATCAGGACTGACTGCCTTGGAGATTCGGAACACATAGATCTGGAGACCAGCTATTGTGAAAAAGGACATGGACTGCTCTTTATCTCCCGCCAGCCTCTCCCTCCTGTAGGCCCCTGTGCTACCTGAGCTCTGCCACCCTGGCCACTTCTGGTATTGCTAAGACACAGAGGGCCAGGCCCACAGCTGAGCCTGCTGATCCTACGCCTGTGGTTTGGTAGCTGAGCCAGAAAATGGCTCCTAGTGACTGCTTAGCCCTCACAAAACCCCTAGTTTAGCCCATGTGATAGGCACCAGCTGGATGGCCCAGGCAGATAGGCAGATAGACCTGACATAGCAGCACAATGTTCCCACCACAGAGGGAAGGCAGGGCTGGAGAATCAAGTTGATTATGGGAGAGTCCCATGCCAGGAACCATGAGTGCCCCTCAGACAAGGGCTATGGTGGGCAGAGGTGGGAGCATAAATGCCTAGGTTCACTCTGAGAATCAAGTACAGAGGATAGGAGTGCAATGTCAAGGTGCATGCTGGGAGACAGGTGCAGAGCATAGGAGCGCAGATGCCTGGGTGCATGCTAAGAACCAGTTGCAGAGGGTAGGGGTGCAGATGTCAGGGTGCATGCTGGGAGCCAAGTGCAGAGGGTAGGAGCACAGACATACCAGTGGGCACTAGGAGCCAGGTGCAGGGGGTTAGACCTGCACAGATACCTGGGCCCAGGTACAGCAGGTCCTAGGGTTTCCATTCTCCAAGATAAGGTGGGCTAGTAGGGTCCCTTCTGAGCTTGCACCTGGAATCCCGACTGATTGTGTAAAGCTCTTCTAAGCAACCTCTGTAGCTGAGCCTGAACTATGCTGGCTCATAAGGAGCAGAGAACTGAAGCCCAGAGGAGAGCAGCTTCAACCTTCCTTTGGGAGCTTCTGGTGTGCTTGGTGGGGGGTGAGTGGGAAATACCAGTGAGCACTGTGCTCGAGGAGTCTGAGGTGGGGAAGATGAAGTTCTGTGGATGGGACCAGGGATGGCTGTAGGGAGAGCTTTGCTGGCCCAGGGCAGCCCTGAAAGGCCAGTCCCAGAATGGCCAGGCTTGGCTGGAGTGTCATGGGCAGAAGGGACAGGGGAGGAAGACATGGGGTAATGATCAGGAGCACTGTGACAAGACCCCAGCAAGGAGGCTGAGCAGCAGGGAGGGGAAAGAGGGGAGGCAGCTGTCCAGGCAGAGACCAGGCAAGAGCTTGAGAGTGAGGACATGGCTGGGAAGACAAAAGGTACAAGTTTGGACTGTGGGCTAGGTGCTAGATGGGTACCCCACCATGGGATCACCGGGCTCTATACTCACAACTCCCCTCCAGTGACTGGATGGGGACACCAGCCCCCAGGGTAGGGGAGGTGTTGGAGTAGCACTCACTGCAGGTCTGACTGCCTCCATACCCAGGGCTCCTGACCACAAAGAAGGTCCACTCAGCAGCATGTGCGAGGACGAGGTGGGGGCTGAGGTCCACCTCTAGTTGAAGCATGAGAACTGGAAAACCTTAACTAAGCCAGGGTGGGAATGGGAGACTGAGGCAGTCAGGAACTCACAGGCTAGTGGGGCTGTAAGCAATGCCCATGTCAAGACATTGCCAAAGGCCTCCTCTGGCTGCTGGTACTACTGCCCTGAGCAGGAGGTGGTGGCTTCTCTTCCTCCTCCTGGCAGCCCTAGCATCCTGGATGGACCTGGGAGCCTATGTCCACTAGATCAGCCAGCAGAGTGTGAAGCAGGGAGCACATCCACTGTAGGTACTCAGCAAAGGGGTCAGAGCAGGACTGGGGTGTGACCACTCTGTCTCTGCTGCCCTAAACTTTTAGAAGGTAAATGACTGTGATCCTACCTGCGACTCTAGCCAATGTTTCCTGTGGGCAGCTTGGCCAGCTAAGTGCTCCTGAAGGCAGGGAGGAGGAAGGTAGAGCAGGGGCCTCAGCACAGGATCTGGCTGGGGCTGTGCACAGGTCAGCTGTCAGTGCTGGGCAGTGATGGAGCTAAGCTTGTTCCAACAACTTATTAAAAATAGATGACAATGCATTTAAGAGCGTCTGTGCCCAGCTAAGAATCACATAATTAAAACATCGTGTTCATCAGCTTCTCCCCAACCTCTTGTGATGAGGAGCGACACTTGACTCTAAGGAGTGTTGTCCCTGTCCTCCACGTGGGCAGGACTTCACTGTGCCCTGTCATGCAGCCCTCCTACTGGAGTGCACAGAGGGCTTCCCAAGCATTAGCACACTTGACCCCACAATGGCCCCAAGAGGTGGCTGATTTGGCCAAGATTCCACCTTGGCAGAACTGGGAACACAGCCCCATTTTCTGACAATCTTAATTAGTCAGAACTTTCTAAATTTGGGTGGATTCATCTCTCAGATTCCAAATCACCGCATTCCCAACTCCTGGTTGCTCTGAGGCTGCGCAGGTTCCCTGGACTTTGATGACTGCCTGGCACTCGCTTGTTAGCTGCACGCCCCACATGGAACACGCCTTCTGAGCTGCCTGCTGCTGAAGTCTGCCTCCCCTAGCAACCCCCATTTGTGATCTACAAACGTGGCTTGCTGAGGGACCTCTCCAGGCTTATGGTGGAAGGTGCTTCCAGGTAAGGAGCACTGCAGTGGGACCTGGAAGTGTCAATGTGGCACAGGGAGGGGCCAGCAGGGTGACTTCAGGCCTTTCTGAGCTTCCTGTATTCCTCTGAAATCAGGTTTAGATGTTCTCCAGGTGTGACATGATACACCTGTGGCCTATCTGGAAGTAAACACGGCACATGCAAATGGAGGGACAACATTCACTTCTGAATGCACACACATAGGACATTGGCTGAGCACTGAGGAGTCAACTGTGTGCAGTGAAGGCAACCAGGGTGAACCCATGAGATGGGAGGAGGTAAGAGAGTTTATCTGGAAGTAAACATGGCACATGCAAGTGGAGGGACAACATTCACTTCTGAATGCACACACACAGGACATCAGCTGAGCACTGAGGAGTCAACTCTGTGCAGTGGAAGCAACCAGGGTGAACCCATGAGTTGGGAGGAGGTCAGAGAGTCAACTGCAAAGGAAGCAGATGTGGATGCAGATGTGCTATGCTGCATGAGTGAGGAGCCCCACCTGCATGTGGTGGGTTGTACTTGCAACACTGAGCCAGGGACCTTCCCGCCCTGCACCTCTTGTGCTATCCGACCCAAGTGAGCCTTTCAGCATTAAGAGAATCTGGTTTCTCTCCATTCTAGCCTTTTTAAAGCTTGCTGCCAAGTCCTGACAATCACCTTGACAGAATCTGCCATTCCCCAGCAATTCCCTCAGAAGATGAATCAGTGGACCTTCAGACCTTCATGGCCCTTAACATGAAACAGGAGAGACACAAATGCCTGTGGTCACTATGGCCTGAGGACAGCACCACTTTCTGCTCCTAGACCTTCCACACACAGGGGCACTCATCCATTCTAGGAGACACAGGCACCAGGTTCAGGTGCCCCCAGCAGAGCAAGCCTGCTGCTCTCAGAGCACCTGGGCGTGCTGTGAGCTGGCAGAGGTCCAGCACTTATGCAGGACTTGGGAGGAGTTGTGAATCAGGGCCTGTTCTGCAATGAGCTCATGACCTCTGTAATTTGGGACCCCTCCAGCATCTTGATGTGTAGAGGTTTCCCATACTTCCCAAAGTGGGCAGGAGATAGGCTGCTCAGTAAGGTCACCTTGCTCCTGGACATTCTCTTCTCCATAGTGGCCTTCTCGTTTGCTCTGTAAGGCCACAATGGCTGAATGGGCCTTGGTCATGGGCCCAGCATTGATGGTGACTCCAGGACAGGAATTATGGTGCATGACCCCCTGGTGTACTCAAGACAGTAGGAAGGACACAGGGCCTCTTCCCCACCATGGGAGGAAGTGTGCTGGAGGCCAGCCTGGTGCTTCTCAAACTCTCTGTCCTAGGGCCCTACTGAATGCAGGCCTGATTCAGGAAGGTTGGGGTGGGGCCGGAGCTCCTTCATCTCTAACAAGCTCCCAAGTGATGCCAATGCTGCTGGCCTGTAGCCATGCTCAGGATAGCAAGGCCCTAGGATGGAAACACTCTATACAAAGAACCTATACCATAGGACCAACATCCCCCTCATGGCTGCTGGGAGGGCCATGGGGAAAAGGTGCACTAAGCTGCTCTGCAGTGATAGATCCCTAGGAAAAATTCAAGAGGATCAGCTGTCATCCAGTGTGCCACTCACATGTACTCTACACTGACTCTCAATGATGCCCCTAAAGTCCCTAGGCCTGCCTCAGTACCTTCAGCTCTCCCTGCAGTTCACCTCCCACGTGCTCAAGGATGAGAACCACTTCTAGGTTCTTTGAATTCTAAGGAATTCCCAGCCCAAGACTTGACACAGGGATGCCTCTCTCTCATTGGTCTACATAGCCTCTAGCCTTTCCAGCCCTCATCACTGCAGAGATTCAACAAAAAGCACACCAAGAAATGTGACAAGGTGGAATGTGACCATGTCCTAAGCTGGTTGTGCTGTCCCTCTTCTAGCCACCAATGGGTGATATAATAAGGGTACATATGCAATGAGCTACCACCATCAATCAGCACCTTGCAGCTGGCACAGGGAGAGGGAAGCCTTGCCTGTCCTGGGAACCACCAGTGCTGGCTCTGAGAACTGCCAAGGCCCTGCTCTTGATCTCCTTGAGGCTGGGCTTACAGCAGGCTCTATTCACACAGAGTGTGGTACCAGTGAGCTGCTCCTAGCAGGAAGGGAGGTCATTGGGGCCAGCCCAGGAAGAGCCAGGCTGCCTGCCAAGCCTGTGCAAGACAGAACTCCAGAGGAAGGCCCAGGAAGAAGCTGAGGGACAGGGTTGTAAGTCAAGAGGGTGCTCTCACCTGTGCCTGCCCTGCCTCCCTGCCTTTGTGGCTAGTGAAGCATCAGACGCCCAGATGCAGATCTGGTGAACAGGCCTGACTTCAAGCCAAGAGTAGGGGAGAACAACTGATCCCAGATGTCAAACTATCCCACAGAATGCTATCAGCAGGAAATTGACTTCTGCACTGACTAGCAGCCTGGGCACTCACCCAGACATGTGCTCTTGGTTCCTATGGAGTTGACCTCTGGGCCCATGTTTTGGTAACCACAGTGGGCAGTAGGCTGTTGGGGACTTGGAGCTACAGGGCCTGGGGTCCCCAAGATGACAAAGCAGAAAGAGGGGCAAAAATGTGGAAGCTAAGAGGCCAAGGGGTGGAGACAGGTGGGAAGGGAGGGATGGGAAGATGACCTCAGGTTTCCAGGCCCTGCCTGATGCCTGCAGTTTCCTGATAGCAGCTCCCATTGACAGATCCAAACCTAAAGGGCATGATTCAGGCCCAAAGACTTAAGAGGCTTCTCTCATGTCCTATCATACCCTATCTAAGAGCTCTCTGCCCTGTGTCCTTTAACAGTGAGGCTGATGTCACCTGCAGGGACCTGCTGCCTACCTTGCGCTTCCAGCCTCTTATTCAAGGCAGATAACAAGAGGGGCGTTGGGCTGGGAGTAGGCCCCAGGGAAGAGTAGAGGTTACTTTCATCTCTGCCAGGGTCAGCTGTCCATCCCTGCTGCCTGGTGAGGAAATGCTGCATGTTGTGCCAGGAAGAAGATGGTTGAGGAACCCAGGGAGAGGAAACTGAGGGTCTAAGATGGGGATAGGCCATGTCCAGTGAGTTGCCAAAGGAGAGGTTTCGTCAAACCCAATGAAGTTCACTTTGTATTTTAAAAGAATCTTTGAAAACCCTTCCTCAAGAGGTTATTAAGGAAATCTGGTACCATGGGTTGATGGGGAAGGACTCAGGATGGGATTGCAGTGTCACAAAGAGAGCAGGGACTGAGAGGCTTTCCCAGAAGGGCTGCACAGAAGGAGGCTGGGAAGCCACGTGTTCCTATACCCTGGGTCAGCTTGATCTTTGGAGCCTGTGCCCGACACTTCAAGGTGGGAGGACTGAAAATCTGCTTTCCTTGACAATTCTGCTCAGTCTCCCTCAACTTTCAACTTGGAGTTTCACAGTGAGACCCTCCACCCTTGGGACCAGTCACCTCTGATCTCCCTGGCCAGCCTTCAGCTCAAACCTGGTAGGTAGGTCAGCTGAGCCACATCTAGTTCCTTGGCTGTGAGCCCCACCATCCTCACTGTGTTTGGGGCTGAGCCCTGCTCTACCCTGATGTCTCCTTTCCCTATTGCAATAGTTACTGAATCAAGTCTGTTTTCACAGCATAACTCCCGTCCTGCTCTCATTTTCTCTGATAGGCTGAGAAGGAGACCCAGGGTAGAATGGGTCAGCCTGGTTTATGGGGACACACCCTGGGGAAAACTCACCTAGGAAAGTACAGGTGACTGGCTCACCAATTCCACTGGTATGTTTCAGGGAAGAATGATTGATGTTTTTGGAAAAAGGCTGACACTTGTGAGTGTAAATACACATCCAGTCTCCAGAGTATACCAGGCCACTGGTGCAAGGTATCTGCCCTGCTCTTATCTTATGAGGAAGTTCTTTGCCACCTGGTAGTACATGATGCTGGGTGAGTCTAAAATGTACACATGCATCTCCCATGGGAGGGCAGGGTGAAGGGTGTGGAGTCCTCTGCTGTGAGTAGCCACAGGAGCACCAAGAAGGGATGAACACATGGGACCTGGCACACAGCAGTGCTCAGTGGCTGATTCAGATTGAGGGCACTGAGACCAGTGGTGACAGGAAGCATTCATGTGCAACAGAGGGCGGTGAGTGCTTCCTCAGGGGCTGGTGCGAACCCACTGACCCACCCATCCAGGACTTAACCACCATCCAGCTGCCCCTGTGCACCTGGCTATGGGGCCTGGGTCAGAGGAGCTTGAGACTGCTTGGCACTTGGCTGGCTTTCTCCAAATGGGAGAGCTGTGACCCCAGGATGGGACCTCCCTGAGATGCCCTGATGTGATTGCAGCTGAGGTAACCAGCACAGTGCTGAATTTGTCATGCTGAGCCTGTCACATCCATGAGTGTCCTTGCCATGGCTGACATGGGTGCTCATGGGAACCAATGCACAGGGCCACTCAGGCAGGAAGCAGAGGGCCAGAACATAGACTAGCTGACAACTGTAAAGCTAGAGTTCTTTATTAAAAATTAACCTTTTATTATGAAAGATGAAAAAATACATATCAAAGTGGAGACCCCAATCACATCCACACCCCCGCCCACCCTGCTATCCTTGGGTGTATCATTCTTGGCTATTTCAGCATGTAGCTCTCAAAGGAGCTGACATGAGAAAACTGCAAAACCACAGGAATATTAGCTCCTTAACACCATCCAATATCCAGTTGATGCTGAAACTTCCCCCACTGCCTCAATGTTCAGAAACAGTGTATTGAAACCAGTCTTGGCACGATGGGTGCGCAGGGCCTGTAAATCTGCATGTCCTCCCTTTTTACTATTTGTAGGCCCAGGTCATTTGTCCAGCGGGGTTTCCTAATCTGCCCACTGCCTCCCCACAGAGTTGACAAGTCCACCTGCCCCTGGTGTTGTCTGTGAATTTTAGATCTAGGGGTTGGAGTTATAGTTGACTCTTCTGGCAGGAATAGCAACCCCCCTTCATGGGGGTTGCTATTTTCACCATGAGGCAGAGTCCCTCCTCTGCTCTGTGAAGTTAGTAGCCATCAACATTCACATCCTAATCTGAAGTTACGAGGGCTGAAAAAATGTCTCTCTGCACTTAGGATTAATGAGGCATTTCCCTGATCTGGTTACTAAGACAGCGTCTGAGTGGCAAAGGCAGGATCAAGACTCAATTCTTTCCATTTATTTACTATTAAGATGAGTTCTTAGCTTCCTTCAAGGTGAGCAATATTTCTGTCCCTTTATGAACATAAGGGTCTAAGCACATTTATTCCCACTGAAGCTACCAGTCTGGCTGTAGTTCAGATGTTCTCATTGTGGTCAGTCGGGAGTTGCTTGTGTCCTCCAACGTGACCCTAGTCGTCTTTGACAGTTTCTTTGCTTCATGGTATGACAAAGATGGCCTGGGCCACTTTGTGCAATTCTTGTCACATATCCAAGGAGCCCTGGTCTGTTACAGTATTGAGGGAGACGGTATCTGTACCCACACTCTGGGTGCTGTCACTTGTAGTCATGGAACCTCTCAGAAAGAAGCTGATGGCTGAACATGGACCAAACCTGGCAGGTTGGTCAGTAAACAGATGGTCCAGTGGGGCCACAACCCCAGAGAACACTGCTGTGCAGATAGCGGCATCTGGTGCAGGTCCCCCAAGGGTCAAGAAAGAGCTGGCATTGGCACCCAGCCTCCCTAGCCTCTCCTTTTTCCACCTTGATACCCTTCCTCCAGAGTGGGGGAGTGAGTTGGTGAAGATAGCTGGGAAATCAGTGGAGAAACCCCAGAGGAATGGCAGGACGTTTTATAAAGCCTTCATGGGGAGACTCAGGGGAAAGTCCTGGGTCCACTCTGTATCAAGTCCACTGACCTGGACCACTTTCCAAAGTGAGGGTGGCTTTAGGATACTGAGCAGATGATATGTATGCAGACCCAGGCTGGGTACTCCCCTCCTTGTAAGCTGGGGCCAGTGACCTCCCCCCCCCCCATGATGCCCCTACTCATCACCTGTAATACCCAGATGACAACCCCTGGCCAACAGCCCACTTTGGGCTTGTTTTCAGCATTTTCATGAAGTTGGGATAGAATGTCTCTGTGAGCTTGGTCTGCCCAGCCTGTATTCCCTCCTGCCCTGGCCATGGAACAAGAGCCCATCAACTTTGAGATGGAAACCTGGCTCTCTTATAGGTAAGCCCCCATGTTGGGCAGGGATAAGGGGCTGGGACGAGAAGACCTCACAAGTGGGACAGACAGCTGCTGAATGTGTAGCTCAGGAGAAGCTGATGTGGCTTTTACCAAGAGAGAGGAGGCTGGAAGGGAGGCGGCTGTCCTCCTAATAGGCTTGAAGAGTGATATTCGTTTCTTTCTGATGTCACAGTGAATGTGAGGTGGCCACAATTCCAAAGTCAAAATAAGCTTCCAATACAGCAGCTGTGGAACAAAGCTCCCCACTCCCCCCATCCCACGAGCAGCCTTGACGAGACATGATCTAGGTGATACCAAAGTGCAGGAACCGATGTGGCACCTTGTAGGTCTTGAAATACACCAGGATGCTGCCACAGGGGACACATACCCTCCAGAGAGAATTGATGGCAAGGTGACCAGACCCTGCTGGGGGGCAGGGGGGTCCTACTGGCTTCCCAGGTGACAGATAGTGCCCAGCAGATGAGGCTGCAGGAAGCAGGCTCCCCTTGCACCCAGTCCACTCCACAGCAGGGCATCTTTACCCTCTCGAGGCTTCTCTATCTGTCTTTCCTCCCAGACCCACAGCCCACAGGGCATGGCAGGCTCTCTCTGGTCATGGCCATCTCCAGCATTAGACCATCATGGGGCAGTTACAGAAACGAACTTACAGGGATGAAAACGTCTTTTTCTCCAGAGCAGAATGTAGTAGAAACCACCTCTAGGACCTGGTCTATGGCAGGGGGCCTGCTCTGCTCTCCCCCCAGCCCATACAAAATAATGCCAGCTTGTCCCGGTCTATCTTCCGGGCTACGGGCTCTGAGGGGAGTCTGCCTTTTGTATCTGCATCCCAGGGCCGAGCACAGGGCCAGGCACATGTGACGCCAATAAGTGGTGCTTGAATGAATAAACAAAAGAATGATAAAACAAACTCCGTACCTTTGCCCCAGAATCTGGCCCTGTAGTAAGAATATGTCAATAAAATATTAAAGCTTACAACAAATTCAAACCACCAGAGGTAGAAAGGAAAGAAAGCCAGTATCTGTCATAGTCAGAAAAAATGATCACAACCTTTGATCCAAACCCCCCTGCAGAGACTTTATTCCCAGATCAGAACCCAAGAGAAGAAAGGCCCCACTGTGATGACCTAGGTGAGTCACAGCAGGGATAGTCTAGAAACCACAGGGTTAAGGATCCAGGAAGGGTAACCACAGGGATGGGGCATCTAGTGTCAATCCTGGCTCAATCTTCCCTGGGCCTCAATTTCCCCTGTAAGAGTGGGGTGATGACTCATCGCCTGGCTCATGGCCCATATATACCTGGCTAGAGAGACCGAGCTGGACTCTTGTGGTCTGGGAAGCTAATCCAACTTCTGTCCTCAGACTAACGACAGCTGTCCATAGGCAAGCAGGATTGGGGTGGGTGGGTGGTGGCTCTGGGAGCAGAAGCCAAGGACCTCAAGGAATAATGGCATGACATGGTGGCTGGTGGAAGGACCTGGGAAGGGCCACAGGTCTGGGTGCTGAAGGAATTGGGCAAAGCCACCTGGGTCCTCCTCAAGGACAAGCAGACAGTAGTTCTCTTGAGGCTGTGCCAAGAGGGGATGGGGATGGTTCCTGGTGAATCCTAAGGTGGTAGAAGGATCCTAGACTGAGGCCCAGGTTGGGCCAGGAACACACCAGCTAATAACCATGACCTCCCTAGGTCCCCCTTTGTTGCAGCAGCTCAGAGACCTCTTTAGTCCTTTAATAATCAGAGATGCTATGAACTTCACTCTCTGAGAGATACATCTAGGTAGCCCTGGGAGGTAGCCCTGAAGCCCAGTGGGGAGGACACATGTTAGGGGAATAGGCCAGGTTTGTCAAAATGTGCCCAGATGTAAGGCTCAGGGACTCCTGGGCCCCAAACCACTCACATAGCTAAATAAGAATAGACACCAAGTGCATTAGACCAGAGCTGAGAGGAAGTTTGGCAGGCTCAGGGCTAGGTTGATTCCCCAAGTGTGGGCGGTGCCTTTATCTGAGTAGGTGGTTCCACCTGACACAAAATGACATCTGGTCTCAGAGGCTTCTAGGGAGGGCTACAGGGCTGGGGAGATGGTGGCAGGGAGAACTGGGACCTTGGTGTCTTGCCCTTATGTGGGTGGAGAGACAGAGGCCTCGGGGTGGCAGGGTCCTGAGACTTAGCTTTTCACTTTCTCTGCTCTGGACCTGGAGGGAGAACAGTGCCCAGAAAGGAGGATGAGGACATTTAGCAGAGAGAGGCCAGAACAGTGCAGTTGTCATAGGACAGAGACAGGGTGATTTAGACCCCAGCTACTCTCAACCTCGGGGAGGGGTACATGGTAAGGGCCACACTACTGTGCAGAGTACAGAGGGTGGCTAACTCAACCAGTGAGGGCCAGGGAGGTGTCTTGGGAAGAAACATCACAGCAGGGCACTGAGGGAAGCAGATGCACGCCAAGCATGAGGCTGGGGGTGGGGGACAGGGAGGCAGGGGCCTGTCTTGTGAACCTGAATATCCTACAGCTTTCTGCACAGCACGGCACTGAGTACGGTTTCCTTAAAAAAATAAAAGGGGTATTGAGTTGCTCTCACATATCAGTATTACCAAGAGACAGGCAGCTCTTCATCGATTGCCTAGTGGGCTGAGGATTGACCTGGGAAGGGAAAAAACATCTTGCAACACACCACCTGCTACCTGCTCAATTGGGGCCTTGTGTAGAACGGCGGGGCCTCGGCCTCCTGCCTGGGCACTCGAAGCACAGGGGAAGGCAGGCCAGGAGGTTGTGGACAGAACAAGTGCAATCAGGTCAAGCTTCCTATGTGTCTAGGGACCTAGGCCTGGCCCCTGCCCAAGTGCAGGTCCTGCCTCCTACCCCCCTGGCTGTCCTTGAGCCCATGCTGTGCCCACTGAAGCCAGCTGGGTGCTTCATCAGGTACTGGGCTGACCTGCTTGGTACATTAGAAACCAGAGCCCAGAGACCAGGGGGAGCAAACCCTTTGCAGGCTGATGGTCTGCCTTCTTCTGTAGCAGAAAGACCACTAAGAGCAACACAGTCTTGGGGACAGGGAAGGAAGGTGGCACATGCTGTGTGGGCAAGTCTGAAGCAGGTAACTACATCTGCCACTGGCTGCTAATATGCTTGCCTGCGACAGAGCAATTGGCTTACATGGCTCAGAGGGGCAGGAGATGAAACCACATTAAGGTTCCCAAGCAAACAGAAGCCATAACCCTAAGAACCCCCAGCTAGGATAGTTACATGTAACATACAGTTCCTACACATACACTGACTTGTGTGAATATCTGTTATATATGTCAAGAGAAACAAGCAAGGCACATGCACATGGTTATTATGGAGGGAATTTTGTCCCCCCACCCCAAATTCAGAGGCTGAAGCCATAACCCCCAATGTGACTGAAAGAAGACCTTTAGGAAGGTAATAAGGTTGAGGGGAGCCACAGGGTATGACCTAATCTAATAGGGCCAGTGCCCTTATAAGAAGAAGAAGAAGAGGTAGCGAGTGCCCTCTTCCGGCTCACAGAAAAAAGCCCATAGGAGGGAGCAGCTGGAAGGTGGCCATAAGCAAGCCAGCAAGATAGCCCTCACCAGGAACCACCCTTGGTGGTGCCTCGACTTGGGCTTCCAGCCTCTGGAACTGTAAGAAAATACATTTCTATGGCTGCCCAGTGTGTGGTATTCTGTTGTGATGGCCTGCACAGACTAACACAGCAGTATATACAACATGGCCGTAGGGTGGTGATACCTTCCACATGGCTCCCCAAGTCCCTGTAATGGGCCTCAGCCAGTGCTAGGGGAAGGGCAGGGAGCAGCACAGCATGCTGCAAGCACCCCTGCTTTCAGGGGTAGACAGCCATCAGTGTGGCCTTTGCACTGATCGAGTGGCAAAGTTGTCATAAGCCCAAGTCATTATAAAATAGTCCTGCAGCTCCTTCTGGGAGGCTAAGGGCCCAACACAGTCAGCTGAGGCCTACAGTCCAATGCCCCCAGAGCCTTCAGCTCCACACACTTCCTCCCTCTCCTGTACTCCTGTGGTCACTCTGTCCAGCACTGCTAAGTTACCTCACTAAGAACTCCCTATGCTGCAAAATGAGACTCAGGTTAAAAGGCTTCACAGAGTCACTGGTGAATCCTAAGGTGGTAGAAGGACCCACACTTGGGGAGATTTTTCAGAGATAAATACCAATGTTTAAATGATTACAGTTAAAATTGTAGGATGCCTGTGATTTGTTTCAGAATAATCTGGAGAGGGAAAAGAGTTGAACGCGGATACACAGGGATTTCTTAGTGCTATTTTCTATACTTTTATATGTGGTTAAAGTTTTCTACAGCAAAAAGTGAAGATAACAATAATTAGAAACAAAACTGAAAAACTGTGACTATCACTTCATCTATCTGGCCTCCTCTAAAAAACACCTTGGCTCTTGTTGGAGTGGCACTGGGCTGAGAGGCCATCTTATTCCCACCAGGGAAGGGGCGGTCCTAGCCCCTGCATCTGAGAGCGATTCATAGAAGAATGAATGCAGCTCCATTCCCACAGGTTGTCTTCCCAGTTCCCCCTCCTGCTGGAGCTGTGACAGTTGAACACATGAGGAGTCCAGGACCTCTCTACAGGAAGCTACATGCAAACACACACCACACTGCTTGTATATAATAATTTCAGGAATCACATGGGTTAAGGACTCCTGCAGGCTCCTTTTCACATGCAAAGGTAGGCTTTTAGCTAGGCAACTGAGACCAGGCTTGTCTTTTTATTAATGTGTTATAAACAACTAGAAAAGTAGACCTACAACTATTTACAGATACTGGGATGTGATCTCTGAGGAAAGAGAAACAGATGAGGTGAACCCCAGGAGCATCCCACATTTTGCCTGATGTGCTACCTTTGAGGCTTGGTGCTGGGAGGCACATCTTGAGTACCACAGAGTAGTCTTGCTGGGTGAAAGGGAGAGATTCGTAGAGGGCACAGGATGCGGAGAAAGGCTTCTGCCACCTGAAAAAGGTCCCACTGGAGTTGCCGGATAACACGCTCTACATTCCCAGGACCCAAGAACACAGCTGTGCTCGGGAGCTGTTAAGGAATAGCCCCACAAGTCATATGGGACCAGGAGACACCTGTGTTCTGACCAGCCCAAGTAGACAGATCTTGATGGGTACCCAGGACACTTAGAAGGTCATGTCCTAAAAGCAGAGTCAAAGTGGCCCTGGAACAAAAGCAAAGATTGAAAACAAGTCTTCAAAGAATTAAGCTGATCCATTAGTCATTTAATTGCCTTCCAGAAAAAGCCTAATACTTTTCAAAGGAAAACAGTACAATTCAGTCACCCAACAAGAAAATATTAACAACATCCATTAGACAATAAAAATTACTAAGAGGGCCAACTGTGGTGTCTCACCTGTAATTTCAGCATTCTGGGAGACCAAGGCAGGAGGATCCCTTAAGCTCAGGAGTTTGAGATCAGCCTGAGCATAAGTGAGACCCCATCTCTACAAAAATAGAAAAATTAGTGGCGCATTGTGGCAGGTACCTGTAGTCCCTGTTACTTGGGAAGCTGAAGCAGGAGGATGGTTTGAGTCCTGGAATTTGAGGTTGCTGAGAGCTAAGGTGATGCCATAGCACTCTAGCTGGGGTGACAGAGTGAGACTGCTCAAAAAAAAAAATTACAAAGAATGCAAAAAAGGAGAGTGTGATCCATAATCAGGAGAAAAATCAGCCAATAGAAATAGGTCCAGAAATGATAGAATTGGCAGATAAGTAATTTAAAATAATAATTGGAAGCATATCAAAGGATTTGAAAAAAAAAAAAAAAACGTGAACACAGCCTCCCAGGAGGCCCTTGACTCTCTGCTTCCTGGTATGTACATTCTAGTTTTGTCTCCCTCCCACAATGTACCAGGATTGTTGGTCTGTGTGATCAACAGATAATGGTAAAAATGATGGTATGCCAATTCTGAGATTAGAGTATAAAAGATACTGTAGCTTTCATCTTGGGCTGCTTTGTCTCCTTTCTCTTTGGGGAAGTTGGCAGCCATGGTGGGAGGACACACAATCAGCCCCGTGGACAGATTCACATAGTAAAGAATTGAAGCCTCTTTTCTGAATTTGAAAGCAGAATCTCTGCCCCTTGTCAAATCCTCACAAGACTGCAACCTGGGGCAATAGTCTGGCTGCATACATTTTCAGTAGAACACCCAGCTAAACTGCTGTCAGGGTCTTGACTTTTAAAAGCTTCATGAGATAACAAATGTTTGTTTCTTTAGGATGCAAACTTTTGGAATAGTTTTTTACATAGCAAAAGATTACTATGGTACAATGAAGACACCAGAAATATTTCTAAAAAGGTCCAAATGGACCTTCTAAACATGAAAAACAGAGTAACTGGAATGAAAAATCCTTTGGATGAGATTAATAGAAAATTAGATACTCCAGAAGGAAAGAAAAGGGAATTTACAGACCACAAAAGAAACCACCTAAACTAAACCACAGAGAAAAAGACTGGGACCAACAAGAAAGAACAATGGCTTAATAACCAATAGCATAATACCAAGTGACCTAAAATATGTGAAGTTGGACTACTGAAAATAGGGGGAAGTATAGAATAAATATTTTCAAAAATGATAGCTACAACTTCCCAAATTTGATTAAGCTATAAACCCACAAATCCAAGGAACTTGATGAGTCACGTGTGGCATAAACAAAAAGAAAATCTTAAAATCAACCAGTAGGCAACAACAACAACAAAAACATAGTATGTACAAAGAACAAAGATTATTAGTAGACTTCTCCTCAGAACTCATACAAACCAGAAAACAGACACGTTAAGATGCTATAAAAGAAGACTGTCGACATAGAATTGTATAGCCAATGAAAGTATCTTTTTAAGGTAAAGATGAAATAAAGACATTTTCAGACAAAGGTGAAAAAATTTCTTGGTAGCAGGCCTTCAATATAAAAAAGAAAGTTCTTGCAGAAGAAAAATGATACTGAAGGGAAATTTAGATCAACACAAAGAACTGAAGAGTGCCACAAACTGTAAATATGTGAATAAGTTTAAAAAGAATTTTTGAATCATTTTAATTTAATTTTTTTTTTTTTTTTAGACAGAGTCTCACTTTATCGCCCTCAGTAGAGTGCCATGGCATCACACGGCTCACAGCAACCTCCAACTCCTGGGCTCAGGCAATTCTCCTGCCTCAGCCTCCTGAGTAGCTGGGACCACAGGCCTCCGCCACAACACCCGGTTAGAATCATTTTAATTTTGAAGATAATGTACTCTCTAAAGTAAAAATATATATATACAAAGTAAAGTATAACAAAAATTACACAGAAATGTGAGAAAAAGTGAAGAAGTATTAATTTTTTCATATTATATATTAGGTAACATAATATTTGAAGGTAGATTTTGATGTTAATCTTGCATATTTTAAGTCTTGAGCAAGGGTTCTCAAACTACCACCTGTGGGCCAATTCTGGACCACTGCCTGCTTTTGTAATAAAGTTTTGCTAGAACATAGCCAAGCTCATTCATTTATTCAACACTTATGGTTGCTTTTTTCACAGCAGAGCTGTGAAAGAGATAGTATGGCTCCCAAATCCTAAAAATTTACTACTTGTTTCTTTATAGAAAGGATTTGCTAACCCTTCTCCTAGAGCAGCAGTTCTCAACCTGGAACAACTACTAAACCAAAACAGAAGAAAATAAAAGCAGTATAGCTAACAAGCCAACATTGGAAAAAACACACAATACTAAAAAATACTCAATCCATGAGAAAGCAAGAAAAATGAAAGAAAAAAAGAAACAAGAATATGTGGGACAAACATTAAACAAATGATACAATGACAGACTTAAACCCAGCTTCAAAAAATTACATTAAATATAAATGGCAGAGATTATCAGATAGGATATAAAAATCAAGATTCAACTATAAGGGCTGGGTGGGGTGGCTCATGCGTATAATCCTAGCACTCTGGGAGGCCAAGAAGGGTGGATTGTCTGAGGTCAAGAGGTTCAAAACCAGCCTGAGCAAGAGTGAGAACCTGTATCTATTAAATATAGAAAAACTACCCATATGTTGTTGCAGGCACCTGTAGTCCCAGCTGATTTGAAGGCTGAAGCAGGAAGATTTGAGGTTGCTGTGAGCTATGATGCTATAGCTGTCTACTCAGGGAGACAGTGAGACTCTGTCTCAAAAAAAGAAAAAATAAAAAGATTTAACTATATATTACCTACAAAAAAATCCATTTCGAATATAAAGACACAGATATATTCATAGTAAACATTAGAATTAGACACAGATAGGTATACATAAACATTAAAATTATAAGAAAGCTGGAGTGGCTGTATTAATATTATTCAAGTTAGACTTAAGAACAAGAGTATTTCAAGGAGGAAAATACACATTTCATATTATAATTATAATGCCTTTCATTTTTATTTCTTATTCACATGGAATTTTACTTTTTGTCCCTTTTTTAAACTTTTTTTATTAGATCATAACTGTGTACATTACTACATTTATGGGGTACAATGTGCTGATTTTATATTCATTAAGAAGACATGATAATCCTAAGTGTATATGAACCTAAAATTGGGGTTAAAAATATAGGGTAGCAAAAATAAACAGTTTTGAAAGCATAAACAGAAAAACATAAAATTATGGGATTTCAATGTTCATTTCTCAGTAACTAATAGAACAAGTAGACAGAACATCCATCTAGATAAGGAAAATCTAAATAATACTATCAAACAACTTGAACTAATTGATCAACATGGATCAAAGAAAAAAAAATCACCATGAAATTAGAAACATTTTAAACTGAATAAAAATGAAAATATTACACAAAAATTAGTGGCTGCATCTGAAATAATGCTTATAAGAAAATGTATAGCATTAAAGGTTTAAAATAAAAAAGGAGAAATTTTTTTTATTATTTATTTATTTTTTAACAAGTGAACAGTTTATTAAGAATTAAACAAAGGTATCATGTGATGTAGTACAAGCAAGACACTCAAGATAGGTATAATAGTACTACTCACACAAAAACTTAAAGGAGAAAGTTTATAAATCAATGAGCCAAGGTCCCTCTTGAAGAAGCAGCCAAAAATTAAACTAAATCCAAAGAAGAAAAAAAGGAAAAGAAAATGAAGAAGTGTTAGAGAAAAATCAACAAATCCAAAAGGTGGTTCACTAAAAGATCAAAAAATTGATAAAACTTAGAGTGATCAAGAAAAGAAAAGAGATATGGGAGGCTGAGGCAGAATGATCACTTGAGTTCAGAAGTTTGAGACCAAGCCCAAACAAAGTTGAGTCCCCATCTCTACTAAAATAGAAAAATTAGCTGGTGTTGTGGTGGGTACCTATGGTTCCAGTTTACTTGGGAGGCTAAGGCAGGAGGATTGCTTGAGCCCAGGAGTTTGACATTGTTGTGAGCCAGGATGATGCCACAGCAGTCTAACTCAAGCAACAGAGTGAGACTCTTTCTCAATAAAACAAAACAAAACAAAATGAAAGAAAAGAAAAAGAAACAAGAAAATCAGAGAGAACATATATTGCCAATAACAGGAATAAAAGAAGGAACATATCACTACAGATGCTATAGGCATAAAAGGATAATAATGGATTATTATAAACAACTTTAGCCAACAAAACTGACAATGTAGATGAAATGAACAAAAATCCAAGAAGATAAAAATGACCAAATCTAACTCAAGAAAAAATAAAACGTCTGCTTAGTCCCATATATATGTTAACTAAATTAAATTTATAATTTCAAAAACTCCCCACAAAGAACATGGTAGGCCTAGATGACCTCATTAGTGAATTCCATGAGATATCTGAGGAGATACTGATCTTATACAAATTCTTCCAGAAAACAAAGAGAACACCTCCCAATTCATTTTTGAGGCTAGCATTATCCTAATACCAAAGCCAAATAAAGACATAACAGAAAAAAAACAAAACACAACACCAGAGACCAATATCCCACAAGAAGATGGATGCAAAAATTCTTACCAAAGATTAGTAAAATTCAATGTTTTTCATAAACTATATGAAAAAGGACTAAGCAGGGTTTATTCTAGGAATGCAAGGTTGTTTGAAAATTAAATCAACTAGTATTACTAACAGTATCAACAGAATGAGAAAGTCCATATGACCATCTCAATAGATACAGAAAAAGCATCTGCCAAAATCTGACTCTCAGCAAATTAAAAATAAAAGGGAACTTTCTGTGATGAATAACATCTATAAAAGTTCATACCTAATAGTATACTAAATGTTGAAATATTGAATGCTTTTTCTCTAGCATTAGGAAGAAGGTAAAAATGTCTTCTCTCAACATACTTTTTTTTTTTTCCCCTCAACATTCTCATTCACTATCATGTTAGAAGTCCAAGTAGGGTCAAAAGGCAAGATAAAGAAATATAAGGCATAAAGACTGAAAAAGAAGACATAAAACTGTCATTTTTTACAGATGACAAATTATCTCTGCTGAAAACCCTGAAGAAACTACAGGAAATTCCTAGAACCAAGAAATGAATACAGCAAGGTCATAGGATACAAGGTCAATATATAAATAATCAACTTTTCTAATTTATCAGGTATATAAACTTAGAAAATAAAAATTTTAAAGCCCATTTTTAAAAGCATGAAAACATGAAATAGAGGTAATATAAAAAAATAATGTGCATGACCTGTGTACCAGAAAGAATAAAAGACTGCTGAGAAAAAAATTAAAGATTTAGAGAAGATTTTTGCACTGCTGGTGGGATTGCAAGCTAGTATGTTCCTTTTGGAAGGAAGTTTGGAGAACACTCAGGGATCTAAATATGGACCTACCATTTGATCCTGCAATTCCTCTTCTAGGTATATATCCAAAGGACCAAAAATCACTTGACAACAAAGATATTTGCACCAGACTGTTCACTGCAGCAACAAGTCATAATTCCCAAGTCATGGAAGAAGGCTAAGTGCCCATCAATCCATGAATGGATTAATAAATTGGTATATGTATACCATGGAATACTATGCAGCATTAAAAAATGGTGACTTTACCTCTTTTATGTTTACATGGATGGAGGTGGAAAATATTCTTCTTAGTAAAGTATCTCAGGAATGGAAAAGAAAATATCCAACGTACTCTTCTGTAAAACGAATATATAATCACTTACACTTGCATATGAAAAATGAAATACACTTATAGCCTAGGATGAAGGAGGGAAGGGGGAGGGAGAGGAAAAAGGAAGGGGGTGGGTTGATAGAAGGAGGGTTAGTAGGGGGACCATACCTATGGAGCATATTGTAAGTATAAGTTGGATCTATCAGGTGTAGAACACAAATATCTTAATGTTGTAATTGGGTAAATGAGGTGAAAGCTTTGTTGATTAATAGCATGTAAGCACTCCAATTTGTACAAATAATCAACACATCAAATCCCATAATGGCATAAATGTATGTATGATCTATGTACAAATGACTTAATAAAAAATAAATAAATTTTAAAAAAGATTTAAATGAATGAAGAAAATACCATTTTCATGGATTGAAAACTCAATATTGTTAAGATGTCAATTCTTCCCTAATCGATCTACAAATTAAATGTCATCCCAATCAAAATCACAGCAAGCTTTTTTTCTTTTTCTTTTGAGACAGAGTCTCACTATGTTGTCCTCGGTAAAGTGTTGTGGCATCACAGCTCACAGCAATCGCAAACTCCTGGGCTCAAGTGATTCTCCTGCCTCAGCCTCCCAAGCAGCTGGGACCACAGTCACCTGCCACAATGTCTGGCCATTTTATTGTTGTTGCAGCTGTCATTGTTGTCCATCTGGCCCGGGCTGGGTTCAAACATGCCAGCCTGGGTGTACATGGCTGATGCCATTAACCACTGTGCTACAGGCACTGAGCCAAGCTTTTTTGTTGAAATTGACAAGCTGATTCCAAAATTTATATGGATCTAGACTAGTTATAACTCTGAAAAAGAATAAAATTAGAAGACTTACATTTTGACTTCAAGACTTACTATAGAGCTGAAATACTATAGGCAATAGCACAAGGACAGACATCCAAAACGTTCAGATTTATTATTTATTTAGAAATAGACTCACATATACAATATGCTGGTAACCATTAATAAAAAAAAAAAAAAAAAAAAGGTAATTCAATTAGAAAAGAATATTCTGGAGGGCGGAAGCAAGATGGCCAACTGCAGCCAGCTTTCCACAGAGGCTCCCATCCAGAAGGAGAGTTAAAGGATAGAAGTTTAGCAAGTAAGCCAAGGTTTAGAGCTGAGCCAAGAGGGAAGGTTGAAGAACACACATCAACCCAGGAGAGGCGAGCTGCAACCCCAAGGTATAAACAAACAAAAGGTATAAAATCCATCACCAAATGGAAGGGAGTCCCCTCCCCATGAGAACGGCTTGCAGTATACTTTCTACAAACAAGCGAGCAGAGTTCAAATGTCCTCCCATTTTATCCCACCGGGGAGATCCTCTAAAAACCTGACCTCCCTCCCCTACTAGGGTGTCATGGCACTCTCCTGCCAGGCATAAAACTGTATATATTCTCTACCTGCAATTCTGAACTCCCAGCACTCTCCTCCACTCTCACCCTGAGGTCTGGAAGCCTGTCCCCCATGGAGTCCAGATTCTTGGGCATTTTCTCAAGATGTATGGACAGGGCATGGGCTGTTGCAGATCTGTGCTGATTCTGTGGCACAGGGGTAAGGAGAAAGTGGTGGACTGAAGGAACCATACAGGACAGGGAGAGGTGGTGTCCCCTCCTCCCCACAGGCACAGAGCAGCAGCGAGAACAATAGGGCTCACATCCCTGGGGATATTTTGGAAGGACACTCCCTGTCTCTCTGGGTGACCAGAGAAAGTTGGGCATTTTCTCTGGTGGCAGATGCTGGTGGAATAGATCTGGGACAGTAATGCAGACCCCATGAGCAAAGGGTATGCCTGAGGTGGTACTGACCTGGGCGGAACATGGTGGGACGGATATGTGTGCACAGAGATGGCATACTCCCAGGGCAGGGCTGAGCTAGAGGACAGCTTACATGAGCCTAAGAAACACCCGGCCCTCAGGGGATCATAGCCGACACAAAGGCAGGCAGGCTGAGGCTGGAACTCTGAGCCAAGTGTGAGCTCTAACTGCACCTGTCCCAACACAGACTGCAAAGGAAACAGAAACATCAGCTCTAAGTAGCAGCACAGACGGGGGCTGAGTTGTAGTTTCTGTGAATTCAAATAGCGCCTGGTCCACAGGGGAACATAGCCAGGACAGAATCACAAATTCTGTGCAAATATAAGTGTCAGCAACATCAATCAGGAGCAGGGCTGGAACTGAGTGAACCGCCCCACCTTCCATTAACCACCCAAAGTTGTTAGGCTTCAGCTTCCCCTGCTGGATGGTGGCCGAGGAGACATAAGATCTCTCTGTGACTCAGGCAGCCTCAAACCCCTGGAGCATCTGCTCATTAGAAGGAACTGGGTCATTGCCCTGTGGAGTTACCAGTGACAGGGTGTGACAGAGGTGCAAAGTGCGGAAGGAGGCATCAACCTTCCCAGACTAATTCATTTGCGGGGGGGGGAGGGGGTTCTGACTCAACGGAGCACTAGAACAAGTCATACTCGGGCTGCCAGCAGACCCCTGTGCTATCTAGTTGCCAGAGACCTTTTGAACTCCCTCACTTGAGACTGGGTGCTTTCTGGGACAACTGATTTGGATCTCTCGGACTGGACCAATCACCCGAGGACTATCCAAAGTTGTACCCTGGGTGAGTGGTTGTGGGAAGGTTTGATTTTCCTTTTCTAGTTGTTGTCCATGCAGGGTGGAGTGACTTAATTGCTGGTATTTCTCCACAGCTGAGAATTCAACCCAAAGTAACTAAATCACTAGGTTAGTACAGAGACCAACTGAAAACAAGACAGAACCACTTATCCCCACCTCACCAAGTAGTCCCCAGTGTCTCAGGCCACAGCACTGTATCAATCCTTTGCAAAGCTCTAGGGGAAAAGGTACAGAGACCAGTCACAGCTCGTGGGTAAAGGGCTGATTAATTGCTACTCCGGGAGCCCCCCAACCCAACTTCACCTTATCTGCTCCTCTAGCCAAAAGGTGTAAAATAATCATGGGTCAGAATCAGGAGATAAACTCTGGTAACATGACTAACCAAGGTAGATCAACTCCCTCAAGAATCAATACAGTGGATACAACTGAAGACCTCATTCATAAACAAATGGCTGAGATATCAGAAATCAAATTCCGAGTTTGGATTGCAAATAAGATTAACAGAATGGAGGTAAAATTGGAATTAGAAATGCAAGGAGCATTTCAAAAGTTGTCTCAAGAATTCAATGAATTCAAAGACAAAATCACCAAAGATTTTGACGCATTGAGACAAGAATTTGCAGCCCTCAAAGATCTGAGAAATACAGTAGAATCCCTCAGTAACAGAATGGAGCAAGCAGAAGAAAGGATTTCTGACATTGAAGACAAAGCTTTTGAATGATCCCAAGTGCTCAAAGAGGAAGAGAAATGGAGAGCAAAAACGGATCATTCTCTCAGAGAGCTCTGAGATAATTTGAAGAAAACTAATATTTGCTTTATAGGAATTCCTGAAGGCGACAAAATTGCTTCTCAAAGCACAGAGGCTTTTTCATGAGATTATGAAGTAGAACCTTCCAGACATGCCAAGAGATTCTGAAATTCAGACAGAAGACAGTTTCAGAGTCCCAGCACAACTCAACCCGAGTAAGACAAACCCTGGACACATCATAATTAACTTCACTAAAGTTAATGTGAAGGAGAAAATTCTGAAAACAACCAGATGTAAGAAAATCATAACCTAAAAGAGGAAGAATATTAGAATGACTGCAGATCTCTCTGCTGAAACCTTTCAAGCTAGAAGAGAGTGGTCATTGACTTTTAATCTCATAAAACAAAACAACTTTCAACCCAGGATCTTGTATCCAGCTAAACTGAGTTTCATTTATGATGGAGAAATTAAATACTTTAATGACATTCACATGTTGAAGACATTTGCCATAACTAAACCAGCTCTCCAGGACATTCTCAGACCTATCCTCCATAATGATCAGCACAATCCTCTACCACAAAAGTAAATTCACTCAGAAACTTTTGATCAAATTCCAACTTTCACAGTGCTGAAAGGATTAAAACTGTCCACTGGACTTTTGAAAAACTTGATACCCAAAATTCTACCAGGCTTATCACTATTCTCAATTAATGTGAATGGCTTAAATTGTCCTCTAAAGACACACAGGTTGGCTGACTGGATACAAAAATTCAGGCCAGATATCTGCTGCATACAAGAATCTCATCTTACCTTAATAGATAAATATAAACTCAGGGTGAAGGGATGGTCATCTACATTTCAGGCAAATGGAAACCAGAAAAAAGCAGGTGTTGCAATTTTATTTGCAGATACAATAGGCTTTAAACCAACCAAAATAAGGAAAGATAAGGATGGCCACTTCATATTTGTGAAGGGTAATACTCAATATGAGATTTCAATTATTACTATTTATGCACCCAACCAAAAAGCACGTCAAGTTATAAGAGAGACTCCAACAGACATGAGCAACTTGATTTCCTCCAGCTCCATAATAGAGATTTTAACACTCCTTTGGCAGTGTTGGATAGATCCTCCAATAAGAAGCTAAGCAAAGAAATTTTCGATTTAAACTTAACCATTCAATATTGGGATATAACAGACATCTGTAGAACATTTCATCCTAAAAAAACTGAATACACATTCTTCTCATCAGCCCATGGAACATACTCCAAAATCGATCACATCTTAGGTCACAAGTCTAACCTCAGCAAATTTAAAAGAATAGAAATTATTCCTTGCCTCTTCTCAGACCATCATGGATTAAAGGTTGAACTCAGTAACAACAGGAATCTGCATACGCATACAAAAACATGGAAGCTAAATAACATTATGCTGAATGATAGCTGGGTCATAGAGGAGATTAAGAAGGAAATTATAAAATTTTTGGAACAAAATGATAATGAAGATACGAATTATCAGAACCACTGGGATACCACTAAGGCAGTCCTAAGAGGGAAATTTATAGCAATGCAAGCCTTCCTCAAGAGAATGGAAAGAGAAGATGTTAACAACTTAATGGGACATCTCGAGCAATTGGAAAAGGAAGAACATTCCAATCCCAAACCGAGCAGAAGAAAAGAAATAACCAAAATTAGAGCAGAATTAAATGAAATTGAAAACAAAAGGATTATACAACAAATCAATAAATCAAAATGTTGGTTTTGGAAAGGTCAATAAACTAGATAAACCTTTGGTTAACCTAACCAGGAAAAAAGGAGTAAAATCTCTAATTTCATCAATTAGAAATGGTAATGATGAAATAACAACAAACTCCTCAGAAATTCAAAAAATCCTTAATGAATATTATAAGAAACTTTATTCTCAGAAATATGAAAATCTGAAGGAAATAGACCAATACTTGGAAGCATGACACCTTCCAAGACTTAGCCAGAATCAAGTGGAAATGTTGAATAGGCCTATATCAAGTTTTGAAATAGCATCAACTATACAAAATCTCCCTAAAAAAAAAAAGCCCGGGACCAGGTGGCTTCATGTCAGAATTTTACCAAACCTTTAAAGAGGAACTAGTACCTACATTACTCAACCTTTTCCAAAATATAGAAAAAGAAGGAATACTATCCAACATATTCAATGAAGCAAACATCACCTTGATCCCCAAAACAGGAAAAGACCCAACAAGAAAAGAAAATTATAGACCAATAACACTAATGAATATTGATGCAAAAATATTCAACAAGATCCTAACAAACAGAATCCAGCAACACATCAAACAAATTATACACCATGACCAAGTAGGTTTTATCCCAGGGTCTCAAGCCTGGTTTAATATATGTAGATCTATAAATATAATTCATCACATAAACAAGTAAAAAAATGAAGACCATATGATTCTCTGAATTGTTGCAGAAAAAGCTTTTGATAATATCCAGCATTCATTCATGATCAGAACACTTAAGAAAATGGGTTTAGAAGGGACAGTTTTTTTTTTTTTGGTAGAGACAGTCTTACTTTGTCGCCCTCAGTAGAGTGCCATGGTGTCACACAGCTTACAGCAACCTCCAGCTCTTGGGCTTAGGCAATTCTCTTGCCTCAGCCTCCCGAGTAACTGGGACTACAGGTGCCTGCCAGAACACCCGCCTATTTTTTTGTTGCAGTTTGGCAGGGGCTGGGTTTGAACCGCCACCCTTGGTATATGGGGCCTGCACCCTACTCACTGAGCCACAGGCGCCGCCCTAGGAAGGGACATTTCTTAAACTGATAGAGGCCAGCTACAGCAAACCCACAGCTAATATTGTATTGAATGGAGTTAAACTGAAATCATTTCCACTAGATCAGAAACCAGGCAAGGTCGCCTATTGTCTCCATTGCTCTTTAACATTGTAATGGAAGTCTTAGCTATAGCAATTAGGGAAGAAAAGGCGATCAAGGATATCCATTTAGGGTCAGAAGAGATCAAACTTTCACTCTTTGCAGATGATATGATTGTATATCTGGAAAACACCAGGGATTCTACAAGAAAACTCTTAGAAGTGATCAAGGAATACAGTAGTGTCTCATGTTACAAAATCAACACTTGGCTTGGCACCTGTGGCTCAGCGGGCTAAGGCGCCACCCATGTAAACCTGAGCTGGTGGGTTTGAATCCAGCCTGGGCTCGCCAACCAACAATGACGGCTGCAACTCAAACAAAAATAGCCGGGCATTGTGGCGGGTGCCTGTAGTCCCAGGTACTAGGGAGGCAGAGGCAGGAGACTCGCTTGAGCCCAGGAATTGGAGGTTGCTGTGAGCTGTAATGCCACGACACTCTACCCAGGGTGACAGCTTGAGGCTCTGTCTCAAAAAAAAAAAAAAACAATAACGGTTGCAACCAAAAAGTAGCCAGGCGTTGTGGCAGGCACCTGTAGTCCTAGCTACTTGGGAGACAGAGGCAGGAGAATCACTTGAGTCCAGGAGTTGGAGGTTGCTGTGAGCTGTGATGCCACAGCACTCTACCCAGGGTGACAGCTTGAGGCTCTGTCTCAAAAAAAAAAAGAAAAAAAGAAAAAAAATTAGCTGGGTGTTGTGGTGGGTGCCTATAGTCCCAGTTGCTGGGAAAGATGAGGCAAGAAGATTACTTGAGCCCAGGCGTTTGAGGTTGCTGTGAGCTATGATGCCACAGCACTCTACCCAGGGTGACAGAATAAGAATCTGTCTGAAATAAATAAACAAAGGATTTGAACAGATCATTAAAGAAGACATACAAATTGTCAATAAGCAAATGATAATATACTCAATGCCATTAACCGACTGAGAAATGTAAATTAAAGCAACAATGAAATACACACTTGCCAGAATGGCTAAAATTAAAAAGACAAAATGAAGCACTGATGAAGATAGGAAGCCACTGGGACCTTCATTCACTGCTGGTGGGAGTACTAAATGGGACAACCACTTTAGAAAACATATTGGCAGTTTTTTTTGTTTTGTTTTGTTTGCGGATTTTGGCCTGGGCTGGGTTTGAACCTGCTACCTCCGGCATATGGGGCCAGCGCCTTACTCCTTTGAGCCACAGGCGCCACCCAACATATTGGCAGTTTTTGAAATAAAGTTAACATATATAGCAGTAGTTCCACTCTGTGAAATTTACCAAGTGAAATGAAAACATATATTCACAGATTTCTATGTGCATGTTTGTAACAGTTCTATTCACAATAGGCAACTACTAGAAACAACTCAAATATCCAATGACAAGAGAAAGGGGAAATAAATTGTGATATAGTCAATATAATTAAAGATATGTCAATAATTAAAAAGGACAAATCACTGATATATACAACATACATAAGTCTTTAAAATATTATGCTAAATGAAAGAATTCAGATACAAAAGAGTATGTACCATATCATTTCATTTCTATGAAATTCTAGAACAGACAAAACTCAGCTATAGTGACTGCAGATCAGTGGTTGCCTGGGGCTAGTAGAGGTGGGGTGATTGGCTGCAAAGAGGCAGAAGGGAACTTTCTGAGATGATGGAAAACTCTGTTTTCAGTGGGGTGGTGATTATATGGGTGTATACCTTTGGGAAAACTTACCAAGTTGTTCTTAAGGTACTTGTTATACTTTAAAATTAATGTACTTAAAATGGATACAATTTATTGTATGTAAATTAAACCTCAATAAAGTTGGTTAAAAAATTAAAAAAAAATTTAAAGTCCACACTTCAGATTTGACTATTATAAATGCTTCGGTTATCTCTATCTCTTATCTGGATCAGGTGCTTCACTAAGTATCATAATGAATCTGGAAAAATGAAATGAAAAAAATTCGTTTTTTGAGACAGAGTCTCACTCTGTGCCCTGAGTACAGTAGTTGGTTAATGATATTGACCTCCTGGAGTGCTAGGATTGCAGGCGTGATCCACTGCACATTTTTTTATAATAAAAAATTTCATTCAGTGAATTTTTACTGAAGTAATTCTGGTTGTTTCCTTTCCTGGACATAACTTGGGGTTACAAACAGGTAAGGAAAGTAAATCCAGAGAAGACTTACCCAAGTTTTCTTATGGTAGAAAACCACCAGCTTACAGCAGCAACTCCAAGTTTTTCTGAGTCACTGTCCCACAATGGTGGAGATTATTATCCTCAAGCTTTGCTGAGTGACTTCTACATGCTTAGTGGTTTTATTCAAGGTACCCAGATATTTGAGAATAAACCAGAACTTTCAGATATTTTAGCTTCCTGTCTATTAGAAATAAAATTTAAAAAGCAGATGTGAAAAAGAAAAAGCAAAAAAAAAAAAAAGCAGATGTGCATTAATTTCCTACATTAATGGAAAGACATCTCATGTTGATGGGTCAGAAGACCTAATATTGTTAAGATGCCAATACCCCCCAAATTGATCTACAGATTCAGTGCAATCCATAGCAAAATAGCAGCTGGGTTTTGTTGGCAGAAACTGTCAAGCTGATTCTAAAATTCATATTGAAATTTCAGGAACCCATAAGCTAAAACAATCTTGAGAAAGAAGAGCAAAATTGGAGGGCTTGCACTTCTCAATTTAAAAACTTACTAGTGGTCGGCGCCTGTGGCTCAACGGGCTAAGGCGCCAGCCATGTACACCTAAGTTGGCGGGTTCGAATCCAGCCCCCGGGCTCACCAAACAACAATGATGGCTGCAACCAAAAAATGGCCAGGCGTTGTGGCGGGCGCCTGTAGTCCCAGCTACTTGGGAGGCGGAGGCAAGAGACTTGCTTGAGCCCAGGAATTAGAGGTTGCTGTGAGCTGTGATGCCACGGCACTCTACCCAGGGCGACAGCTTGAGGCTCTGTCTCAAAAAAAAATAAAATAAAATAAAATAAAAACTTACTAGTAATCAAGATAGTGTGGTTCTGGAATAAGGACAGACATACAGCGATAGAATAGAATTGTGAATTCATAAATAAACCCTTACAATTATAATCAATTGATTTTCAATAAGAGTGCCAAGACAATCAATGGGGGGAAACAGTTTTTCAACACATGGTGCTGGGACAACCAGATATCTGATTGCAAAGGAATGAAGTTGGACCCCTACCTCACACCCTATATATCATATATTTCTTAGAAAAAATATAGAAAAAAATATATTGAGACCGAGTCTCACTTTGTTGCCCTCAGTAGAGTACCATGCCATCATAGCTCACAGCAACCTCAAACTCTTGGGCTCAAGTGATTCTCTTGTCTCAGCCTCCCAAGTCGCTGGGACTATAGGTGCCTGCCACAATGCCTGGCTATTTTTTAGGCATGGGATCTCACACTTACTCAGGCTAGTCTTGAACCCATGAACTATGGCAATCCACCTGCTTTCGCCTCCCAGAGTGCTAGGATTACAGGCGTAGGAAAAATACATGAAAAGAAATAAGGTCAGTGACCTTGGGGTTGTCAAAAGCACAAGTAACAAAATAAAAAATAGACACACTGGACTTCATCGAAATTAAAAACTTTTTGTGTTTCAAAGGACATGACCAGGAAAGTGAAAAGACAACTTACAGAATGGGGTAACATATTTACAAGTCAGATATCTGATAAGGGACCTTTATCTAGAATCTATAAGGACTCTTACAACTCAATAATAAAATGACAGATACGGGCAGTCCTCAAGTTACAAACATCCAACTGATGTACAACTTGCACTTACAAACATAGGCTATTACAGGTAATAGGTAAATGTGCCAGTTCAACTTAAGAACATACCTAAGGAACCTGTTTCATTCATCAGCTGGGGACTGACTGTAACCCAATTAAAAAATGGACAAAGTATTCAAATAAACATTTCTCTAAAAAATATATATATATATGAAAATGGTACTAGCCATCAGGAATATGCAAATCAAAACCACTGATATGCAAATCAAATTAGATACCACTTAATACTCACTAGGGGGCCAGGCTCAGATGCAAGTTTGAAACCAGCCTGAGCAAGAGCAAGACTGCATCTCTAAAAATAGCTGGGCATCGTGGTGGGCACCTGTCATTCCAGCTACTCAGGAGGTTAAGGCAAGAGGATCACTTGAGCTCAAGAGCTATGACGCCATGGCACTCTACTGAGGGGGACGAAGTGAGACTCTGTCTCAAAAAAAAAAAAAATATGGATAACAATAAATGTTGGCTAGGATATGGAAAGATGGGAACCCTCATACATTGCTAGTGGGAATGTACAATGATGCAGCCACTTTGGAAAACAGCCTGGCTGGGCGGCGCCTGTGGCTCAGGGAGTAGGGCGCTGGTTCCATATACTGAGGAAGGTGGGTTCGAACCTGGCCCCGTCCAAAATTGCAACAACAGGGCGGTACCTGTGACTCATCAAGTAGGATGCTGGCCCCATATACCTAGGATGGTGGGTTCAAACCCAGCCTCGGCTGAACTGCAAAACAGAAAAATAGTTGGGCGTTGTGGCGGACGCCTGTAGTCCCAGCTATTCAGGAGGCTGAGGCAAGAGACTCGCCTAAGCCCAGGAGTTGAAGGTTGCTGTGAGCTGTGTGATACCACGGCACTCTACAGAGGGTGATAAAGTGAGACTCTGTCTTTACAAAAAAAAAAAAAAAATTGCAACAACAAAAAACAAAACAAAAAATAATTATTGGGCAGCGCCTGTGGCTCAATGAGTAGGGTGCTGGCCCCATATACTGAGGGTGGCAGGTTCGAAACCAGCCCCAAACTGCAACAAAAAATAGCCAAGAATTGTGGCAGGTGCCTGTAGTCCCAGCTACTTGGGAGATTGAGGAAAGAGAATTGCCTAAGCTCAAGAGCTGGAGTTTGCTGTGAGCTGTGATGTCATAGCTCTCTACTGAGGGCAACAAAGTGAGACTCTGTCTCTAAAAAAAAAAAAGAAAGAAAACAGCCTGGCAATTCCTCAAAAGGTTAAATTATATGACCTAGCAATTTCCTTCCTACATATACACTCAGGAGAAATTTTAAAAATTAAAAAAATATTTATTTATGTATTTATTTGAGACAGAGTCTCACTCTTTCACCCTGGGTAGAGTGCCATGCACCATAGCACACAGCAACCTCAAACTCTTAGGCTTGATCAATCCTCTTGCCTCAGCCTCCTGAGTAGCTGGGACCACAGGCGGGCACCACCATGCCCAGCAACTATTTCAATTTTTTTAGTACAGACGTTCTCCCTCTTGCTTAGGATGGTCTAGAACTCCTGAGCTCAAGTAATCAATCCACCTGGGCTAGGGCTATTACTATAGGCATGAGCCACTATACCTGGTCTAAAAAAAAATAATTTTTTAAGTGTGAAATTCAAGGCTTTTTAGTATATTTACAGAGTTCTACAACATCACCACAATGAATTTTAATTAATTAACTAATTAATTTTATTTATTTTTGAGATAAGATCTTGTTCTGTTATCCAGGTTACAGTGTAGAGGCATCATCATAGCTCACTGCAACCTCAAACTGCTATTCTCAAGCGATCCTCCTGCCTCAGACTCCTGAACAGCTGGGAGTACAGGCACGAACCCTCAAATCGGGCTAATTTTTAAATTTTTTGTAGATTCAGGGTCTCATTATGTTGCCCAGTCTGACCTTAAACTCTGAGTTCAAGCAATTCTCCTGCCTTGGCCTTCTAATGTGTGGGAAGGTGCACCCTGAATTTTACACGTCGGGTAAATTGTAAAAAACATTGTGCAGATATCCATTTTTATAAATCATTAAACATTTTCCTAGTTGGAAAAGGGTTTTACAAACAGTTACATTCTTTTTCTGTATAAGAAATTACTTTTATTGTAAGTCCACAGACCTGAATGCAAAATGATGCCATTTAAGCATTCATGTTGGTTGTTTTTGCTGAAATTATATCCATACAAGGCATTGATACTGCTTCAAAGGCAGGTATAGAAAGGATTTCCAACGTGATAAACAACCAGGGACTGAAAAGCAGAAGAAAATATGCATAGAATTAGGTACAAAGTCAACATAAATGAGTTTTCATCAACATTTTGTCTGTTTGTATTGTTGTTCTGAAATTAAAGAATAGGATCGAAACAATACATAAACACACAAAACCCAAGGAGAATGATAAAATGGGTAAAACAGGGAGAATACATTTTTAAAAACACATTTATACACACACACACATCTGGCAGCTGGTGCTACATCTAGAGACAACTGTTGGGGGAAGCGCTCCCCTCCCTTTCCTCGAAGGAAAGGGGCATTTCTTGATTTACAGTCCCCACTCCCTGGCCTAGTTGTAGACAGGGGAAGAGCAGCCTTGTCTCCCAGGTTGCTTCTTTCAGGGAGCGCCCCTGTGTGTCGGGGTAGGAGGTGACCAAGGGGTAGGACACTCCTAGGGGTGTGGCA
The DNA here is from genome assembly GCA_963573935.1 of Arctocebus calabarensis. Lineage (NCBI taxonomy): Eukaryota > Metazoa > Chordata > Mammalia > Primates > Lorisidae > Arctocebus > Arctocebus calabarensis. Next base: position 8,571 of record CAUYON010097595.1, on the reverse strand, counting down.
GAGGGCGATCAGCCCCCGGGCAGCCTCGACAAGCAGCACTGCCACCTTGTGGCTCGGGATGGTGTCACCTCTGAGTAAGACCCCAAGAACTCTTGGGGGCGGGGCTCTTTCAGTACTATTTTTTTTGAGACAGAACCTCAAGCTGTCGCCCTGGGTAAAGTGCTATAGCATCACAGCTCACAGCAACCTCCAACTCCTGGGCTCAAGCGATTCTCCTGCCCCTGCCTCCTAAGTAGCTGGGACTATAGGCGCCCACCACAACGCCCAGCTATTTTTTTGTTGCAGCCAAACGGCGGCGGCTCGGGCTGGATTCGAACCCGCCAGCTCAGGTGTATGTGGCTGAAGCCTTAGCCGCTTGAGCCACAGGCGCGGAGCCAGTAGTAGCATTCTTTTGAATATAATTGTTATTGTTTTTTCCCTAACACAAAAGTAATTCGTGTTTACTTTATACAATTTAAAAAGTAGAAATAAGGAAAAAGAAAATAACAAAAATTATCTGTAAATCCAACCTCCAGAGTTAACTAAAGTTGATACTTGGGTGTATATGCTAAATGCTATATGTTCAAAAATAAAGTCTTTTCCTAAGTTTTTTCCTTTTTTAACAAAAATGGGATTATACATATAGTGCATACTGTTTTTTCATAAACTAGTGTATTGTTTATATTTTTCTACTTGTTAAACATTGTTTTGTAATACTTTTTGTTATTAAGGAAATCTCAAAAATGTACAAAGCACAGAGTTTAGCTTAATGGGATCTTTTTTTTTTTTTGCAGATTTTTTTTGGCCAGGTCTGGGTTTGAACCCGCCACCTCTGGCATATGGGGCTGGCACCCTACTTCACTGAGCCACAGGCGCCGCCCCAGCTTAATGGGATCTTATATACAAATCACCCAGACTGAACCAGTATCAAACACATGGCTGATCCCACAATACCATTTTTGATAGCTGTGGATGACTGGGCCATAGTTTTGTTGCTGAATTTTTACTGAGATCCATGATTTGTGTTCATTTTTATTTATTTTTAGAGATGAGTCTTGCTTGAACTTCTGGGGTCAAATAATCCTCCCACCTCGGCCTCCCAAGTAGCTGGGACTACAGGCTCATGACACTGTGCCAGCTCATGGCTATTTTCTTGGCCGAATTCCCAAGACAAAGTGGATGTGCAGTTTATAAGGAGTTTCATATATATATATATACAGTATATTAACCAAGACTTTCCTGAAGCTTAAAAAAAAAGTTTAAGGACATTCTCCCATATGACAGTGAATGGAAATTGACAGGGAACACTTATAATGATAAAAAAAATACTATATATTCAGAATGTTTATAAGTAAATTTTATTTTTATTAATCACAAATATACCTAACTACTTTACCTTTCTATTTTTTTAGTTTTAAAAATTTCAAAAACACAGAAAAGTTGAAAGAATACTATTACCGACACCTCATACCCTCCACCAAGCTTAAACATTTTAAACATTTTACTACTTTGTCCTCTTCTCTCCTAACCCCCTGTGTATATGAATGTGTACATACATTTTTTTTTAACCTTTTTTTTTTTCTTTTTGGCCAGGGCCAGATTTGAACCCACCACCTCCTGTATACGGGGCTGGCGCCCTACTCCTTTGAGCCACAGGCACCACCCTGTTGAACCTTTTGAAAGTAAATTGCAAACATCATTAGAAATAAAAAATCACAATGAGGCCAAAAGCTATGAAAACCTGTGAGATACTTCAAAAGTAGTCTGAAGAGGGAAATTCGTTGTCTTAAATGCCCACATCCAAAAATCAAAAAGAGTGCTCAGGAGGCAGCTGTGGCTCAAAGGAGCAGGGCACCAGCTCCATGTACCAGAGGGGCCCAGCCAAAAAAAACCCCCTGCAAAATAAATAAATAAATAATAAAGGTATTCCTTAAAAAAAAAAAGTCAAAAAGAGCGCAAATCAACAATCTAATGAATCATCTCAAAGAACTGGAAAAAGAAGAGCAATCCAATCACAAAGCCAGCAAAAGAAAACAAATAACCAAAAACAGATAACTAAATGAAATTGAGAATAAAATAACCATTCAGAGGTTAATGAAGTAAAAACTTGGTTCTTTGAAAAGATAAACAAAATTGATAAATACAAGGACAGATTAACCAAAAAACAGAAAAATAAGATCTTTAATAAGCTCAATTAGAAATAAAAAAGGGGGAATGACAATAGATACCTGGAAATACAAAGCATTATCAATGAATATTACAAAAATCTCTATGCCGAGAAATTTATAAATGTGGAGGAAATGGACAAATTCCTGGAATCACATTACCTCCCTGGACTCAACTAGTTAGAAATCGAACTCTTGAACAGACCAGTATTAAGTACCAAAATTTAAACAACAAAAAAAGCCTCCAACAACAACAAAATCTTCCAAATCAGATGAGTTCACACCAAACTTCTACCAGAACTCTACCAAACCTTCAATGAAGAGCTTGAACCTACCTATATTGCAGAATCTAATCCAAAATATTGAGAAGAAAGGAACCCTTCCTAACTCCATATATGAAGCAAATATCACCCTGATACATAGTACCTAAACCAGGAAAGTACACAACAACAAAAGCAAACTATAGACAGATATGAATATTAATGCAAAAATACTTAATAAAATCTTAGCAAACAATTCAGCTACTCATCAAAAAAATTATACATTGCAACCAGGTGGGCTTCATCCTAGGGATGCAAGGCGGGTTCAACATATGCAAATCTATAAATGTAATTCATCACATAAATAGAAGTAAAAACAAAGACCATATGATCCTCTCAATAGACGCAAAAAAAAATTTGAGAAAATTCAGCATCCTTTTTTGATAACACTTAAGAAAATTGGCATAAATAAGATATTTCTTAAACTGAGAGAAGTAATCTATGACAAACCCATACCAACACCACACTGAATGAAGTAAAAATGAAAGCTTTTACCTACTTAGAACTAGAACTAGACAAGGATGTCCACTATCACCACTACTACTCAACATATTGCTAGAAGTCCTAACCCAAACAATCAGACAAGGATATCAAGGGCATCCAAATGGTGGCAGAGGAGGCCAAACTATTGCTCTTTGATGATGATTTGTTTTTTTGTTTTTTTGTTTTTTATAGAGACAGTCTCACTTTATCGCTATCAATAGAGTGTCATGGCATCACACAGCTCACAGCAACCTCCAACTCCTGGGCTTAGGTGATTCTCTTGCCTCAGCCTTCTGAGTAGCTCAGACCACAGACGCGTGCCATAACGCCGAGCTATTTTTTTGTTGCAGTTTGGCCAGGGACAAGTTTGAACCCGCCACCCTTGTTATATGGGGCCGGTGCCCTACTCACTGAGCCACAGGCGCCACCTAATGATATGATCTTATACCTAGAAAACCCCAAGGACTCAACCACAAGACTCCTGAAATTGGTAAAGAAATACAGCAATATCTCAGGATATAAAATCAACATACACAAATCAGTAGCCTTCATATATACCAACAATGATCAAGCTGAGAATCAAATGGAAGATACAACACCCTTCACAGTAGCATCAAAGAAGAAGAAATACCTCAGAATACATTTAACAAAAGATGCGAAGGATCTACAAAATAAGAACTACAAAGTATGGGAGAAAAGAAACTGCAGAGGATGTTAACAGATGGAAAAACATATTATGCTCAAAGCTTAGAAAAATCAACATTGTTAAAATGTCCATACTACCCAAAGCAATTTATACATCCAATGCAATCCCCATTAAGATACCAGAGTCATATTTTGCTGATCAACATATTTTGATGCTTTGTATGGAACCAGAAAAAGCCTTGAGTAGCCAGCACATTTCCATGAAGTAAGAACAAATCTGGAGGCATTACTTTGCCAGACTTCAGGCTATACTACAAGTCTATAGTGATTTTTTTTTTTTTTTTTTGAGACAGAGCCTCAAGCTGTCACCCTGGATAGAGAGCCGTGGCATCACAGCTCACAGCAACCTCCAATTCCTGGGCTCAAGCAAGTCTCCTGTCTCCACCTCCCAAGTAGCTGGGACTACAGGCGCCACAACGCCCGGCCATTTTTTTTTTTGGTTGCAGCCATCCTTGTTGTTTGGTGGGCCCGGACTGGATTTGAACCCGCCAGCTTAGGTGTACGTGGCTGGTGCCTTAGCCCGAGCCACAGGCGCCGAGCCAAGTCTATAGTGATTTAAAGCAACATTGTATTGGCATAAAAATAGAGATATAGGCTCGGCGCCTGTGGCTCTGTGGGCTAAGGTGCCAGCCATATACATCTGAGCTGGCGGGTTCAAATCCAGCCCGGGCCCACCAAACAACAATGACGGCTGCAACCACAAACTGGCCGGGCATTGTGGCGGGCGCCTGTAGTCCCAGCTACTTGGGAGGCGGAGGCAGGAGACTCACTTGAGCCCTGGAATTGGAGGTTGCTGTGAGCTGTGAAGCCATGGTACTCTATCCAGGGTGACAGCTTGAGGCTCTGTCTCCAAAAAAAAAAAAAATAGAGATATAGGTATATGGAACAGAACAGAGAATCTAGAAATGAATCTAGCCTCATATTGCCATCTGATCTTTGACAAACCAAACAAAAGCATAAACTAGGGGAAAGAATCTCTATTCAATAAATGGTACTGGTTAGTCACATGTAAAAGACTGTAACAGGACCTGCACCTCTCATCACTCACATTAATCAACTCACAATGGATACAAGATTTAAACTAAGACGTGAAACTATAAAAAGTTTAGCAGAAAATGTAGGAAAAACTCTTAATGATATTGGCCTAGGGAAAGAATTTATGAAGACTCCAAGACAATCACAGCAACAACAGAAATAAATAAATGGGACCTGACCAAGTTAAAAAGTTTCTGCACAGCTAAATACATAATCAACAAAGCAAAGGGACAATCCACAGAATGGGAGAAGATGTTTGCATGTTACAAATCAGTCAAAGGGCTGATAACCAGAATCTACAAAGTACTCAAGCAAATCAACAAGAAAAGATCAAACTTTGGGCTTCAGTCACCATAAGATAAAAAGAAAAAAAAATTTTTTTTAAAGAGAAAAGATCAAACAACTCTATTAACCCTTTCTGATCCTATGTCAGACTTCGTCCAACATAATGATTTTTCAGTTCCACTCCAATGTCAGAAGACTCTGGAGCTTGGGAATTGCATAAAAGGAAAATACATATGACAGGAATAGTTATGGCTTCTAGGAAGGATTTTCCAAGTGATCTGAAAAAGAAACTTGGAGAATATGAATTATGTGCCCAATGTGATATGGGCCCCTCCTTCCATGAGAAGTAGTTAGTGACAATGCTGAGTATATTCTTTGGCCTTCAAACACAGTTGATCACTGGTTATAGGAAGAAACAGATTGTTCAATTTGAAAAAACAATATTTATGTTAAGAATACACAAAGCTTATGGGAAGAGTGGACAGAGCTGGTCAGTACTGTGGCTTTTACAGATTTACAAGGAGGTCCTACAAAGGGTGGGAAAAATTATTCTTCTAGCTGATAGAATTTACAGTTGTGAACAGCTATATCCTTTATAGATAAGGAGAGTGGAGGAAAAGTGTAGACATACCTTTCTTTTTTTTATTTTTCTTGAGACAGAGCCTCAAGTTGTCACCCTGGGTAGAGTGCTGTGGCATCACAGCTCACAGCAACCTCCAATTCCTGGGCTCAAGAGAGTCTCCTGCCTCTGCCTCACAAGTAGCTGGGACTACAGGTGCCCGCCACAATGCCCGGCCATTCTTTGGTTGTAGCCATCATCGTTGATTGGCAGGCCTGGGCTGGATTCGAACCTGCCAGCTCTGGTGTACGGGGCTGGCACCTTAACCCGTTGAGCCACAGACGGTGAGCCCAGACATACCTTTCTTAAGGAAGAAATCTCATCACTCAGCTTGTGAGCAATGTGAAGAACAGAAATTCAAGAAAGAGGGGAAGACCATCATCTTCTGACATCAAGTAAAGGCTAAATGGGAAGATGCAATTTAAAATGCAAAATGAGGGCTCGGCGCCTGTGGCTCAGCGGGCTAAGGCGTCAGCCATGTAAACCTGAGCTGGCGGGTTCGAATCCAGCCTGGGCCCGCCAACCAACAATGACGGCTGCAACTCAAACAAAATAGCCGGGCGTTGTGGCGGGCGCCTGTAGTCCCAGCTACTTGGGAGGCAGAGGCAGGAGACTCACTTGAGCCCAGGAATTGGAGGTTGCTGTGAGTTGTAATGCCACGACACTCTACCCAGGGCGACAGCTTGAGGCTCTGTCTCAAAAAATAAAATAAAATAAAATAAAATAAAATGCAAAATGAGGGCAGTGCCTGTGGCTCAGTGAGTAGGGTGCTGGCCCCATATGCCAAGGGTGGCAGGTTCAAACCCAGCCCTGGCCGAACTGCAACAAAAAAATAGCCGGGCATTGTGGCGGGCGCCTGTAGTCCCAGTTACTCAGGAGGCTGAGACAAGAGAATCGCCTAAGCCCAGGAGCTCGAGGTTGCTGTGAGCTGTGAAGCCATGGCACTCTACCAAGGGCGATAAAGTGAGACTCTGTCTCTAAAAAAACAAAACAAAACAAAACAAACAAAAATTAATTAAAATGCAAAATGAGGGGCAGTACCTGTGGCTCAACCGAGTAGGGCGCTGGCCCCATATGCTGGAGGTGGTGGGTTCAAACCCAGCCCCAGCCCAAAACTGCCAAAAATATACATATAAATAAATAAAATGAAAAATGAAAAAATATCAGCAAAGGATTACAGGGTTTGCAGCAGAAGAAATGAAAACAGTGGAAGGAGAGAAACCGTTTTCTACTGGGAGACATGCAAGAGAGGAAGCCTGGACTTTACCCTGGAGATCAGTTCAAGAAGTATGTCACTCAAAAAAATTATAAACAAAACCACTTTATTTTATATAACCTAAAATAGAGAATAAAAACATCAGGTGAGTTCATGTTTACATTTTTCTCTTTTAAAACTATAGAACAAGTAATCCTTCAACCTCTTTCCTACCCCAAATAAATAAGAGCTGGGGCTCGGCGCCTGTGGCTAAAAGGCTAAGGCGCCAGCCACATACACCTGAGCTGGCAGGTTCGAATCCAGCCCGGACCTGCCAAACAACGATGATGGCTGCAACCAGAAAATGGCCGGGCGTTGTTGCGGGCGCTGTGGTCCCAGCTACTTGGGAGGCAGAGGCAAGAGACTCGCTTGAGCCCAGGAATTGGAGGTTGCTGTGAGCTGTGATGCCACTGCACTCTATCCAGGGTGACAGCTTGAGGCTCTGTCTCAAAATAAATAAATAAATACATACATACATACATAAATAAGAGCTGGGACATATGTGAGTGGCAGAAAAAATTGGATTAGAAAGGGTTAATAACTGGGCAAGAGTCACGAACAGAAACTCTTCTCATGATGACAGACTAATGGCCAACAAACACATGAAAAAGTGCTCATTGTCACTAATCATCAGAGAAATGCAAATCAAAATCCCTTTGAGATATCACCTAACCCCAGTGAAAATGGCCTACATCATAATATCCCAAAGCAACAGAGGCTGTGGGTGCAGAGAGAAAGGAACATTCATACATTGTTGGTGAGACTGCAAACTAGTACAGCTTCTATGGAAAGAAGTATGAAGATTCCTCAAAGAACTAAAAATAGACCTACCATTTGATCCTTCAAATCCATTAGTAGGTATTTATCCAAAAGAAAAAAAGACATTTTATCATAAAGACATTTGCACATAAATGTTTTTAGCAGCACAATTCACAATTGCAAAGATGTGGAAACAACCCAAGTGTCTTTCGACACATGAATAGATTACTAAATTGTGGTATATGTATACCACGGAATACAATACAGCCATAAAAAGATGGCTTGTATCTTTTGTAACAACCTGGATGGAATTGGAGAACATTCTCCTGAGTGAAGTATCACAACAATGAAAAACAAGCATCACAGTACTCAGTTCTAGATCAGACCTAGGAGATTAACAACCACATGTTCACATGAGAGAAAAACTCAAAGAAATCCAAGTAGGGGGGAAGGAGGGTTGGGGCTGGGTAAATTCCCACCCAACAGGTACATTTCATGAGGATTTTACGCACTTCCTGGGTGAAGGACGCAATTACAACTGAGACTTTAACCTTACAAAAGCAAACTATGAAACCTAATTGTATGTATCCCTATATTAATCTGAAATTTAAAAAAAAATTAAAAATTAAAAAATTAAGAACTTGACCCGGTGCCCATAGCACAGTGGTTACAGCGCCAGCCACATATACTGAGGGTGGCAGATTCGAACCTGGCCTGGGCCAACTAAATTTAACAGCCACAAAAAAATAGCCAGCCATTATGGCGGGTGCCTATACTCCCAGCTACCTGGGAGGCAGAGGTAAGAGAATCACTGTGAGTTGTGATGCCATAACACTCTATCTACCGAGGGTAACATAATGAAACTCAGTCTCACAAAAAAAAAAAAAAAAAAAAAAAAAAAAAAGGCGGGGCCGGTGAGCAGTGAAAATTGTGGGGGCCCCAAATATAGAGTGTGGCGCGTTAAAA